>SMLS01048598.1:0-12191 GCA_004785975.1 Popillia japonica | reverse complement strand
TGGAAAAAACGATTTTGCGTATTTTGAATAAGGCTATTTTTGGTCAAGGGTCATTATTTGACAGCACCCTGTATATGAAAGATTCCTTATTTGAACCATTTTATATTATTTACCTGTAATTATTAAACAAATCCATAAAGTCAAAGTTTTTCTTTTGTATATTATTAAAACTATCCCCCCTTGATCAACTAATAACCTAAAATGTGGTATGTACAAATCTCTCATTTTTCTATAATATTAAAAAAGATAATAGTAATAATTTTTTTTAATTGGGCCGACAGAAATGGGAAGGGGCTCCTACACATACATATGTTGTCCTATACAGAACATATTTTGTCGAATTTATCACCCTGATAACAATCCTGAAAACTTGTGTCACAAAGAAACAGGTACAGGCACAAGATATCTGATCCAAGATTCCAAAACTTAGACAACCAAAAAGATTTTCAACCACTATGGCTAAATCTCTGCTGGAAAAAAATCATTTTTTTGGTCAGCCCCCCTTTTCGAAACTCGAACTTTTTAAAGTTGTCCCACGTTGTTCTAGTAGGCAACATTTAGCCTTCTCCTAAGTTACAAAATTTTTCTAAGCAAGATAGAATACCTTCAGGTGATGTTTTACGACCTCTACAATTTTTAATCAATGCCCGTTGATTAGAGTTTAGAACTTCTTCCTACTTAAATATGTGTTCTTTTAGATATTAATTTGGATGAGAGTCACAGTTTTTCAGTCAGCTTTTTTGGAAAGAATACACTTCATCGCAAAATTTAGGAATAATTGGAAACTGCCATTTATTTTTTTGGTTCTTTTTTGTAAAAATCTCCTTTTTAAAGAGTTCATATTTTATTGAAAGCATGAATTTATTGAAATTATCATGAAGGTGTCAATTTTGATTAATTTAGTATCTAATAAAAACATTTTTAAGTTGAAAAAATTGGTAACCATTTTTGGATACTCCCAACAGAAAACGCAAGACCACAACCGCAGAAGATAGATTATTGAGGATTAATGCTAAAGAAGACGATTTTGTACTGCTAAAGCATTAAGAGATGATCACCTGAATGCAATAACTGGTGTCGCAGTAAACGCAGATGCCATTCGAAGAAGATTGGCTGATGCTGGTCTAAAACCGTACCAAGCTGCTACTGATCCAGTGTTAACGGCTGCCCACCGAAGAGCTCGATTAGAATTTTCTCAAATGCACTCACATTAGGAAATTGAAATCTGGAGACACGTTTTGGCTACGGATGAGTCCAGGTTTTGCTCCTGCTCCAGCTAATGACCGTCGTCATAGAGTGTGGAGAAAACAAGCTGAACGATTGCCATGTGAGTGTGCCTTACGAGAAAAGGAAACGTTTGGCGGCGGACCAGTTATAGGGATGATTGATGATGACAATTGTTGAGCCATTATAACTAACTGGCTTAGGATCTCCACAGTTTACCTAATCCGTGAGAACTGCTTTTCTTTGCCCTTCCAGAAGAAGCGTATTCTATCTTCTTCTATCCGCTATAATCTGGTACGACACTTACTATGATCAAAGTGTGAAGGATTGCTTATTTAGGCTACCCATAGACATCTAAGTGAGTAGTCATCTTTTGATCCTTTCTAAAATGAATGAGAACAAGTTTGAGAATGGAAGCATGCCTCCTTAAACGGATTTCTACCAAAGAAGCTGCTGACCAGAACTCTGCTGTCTAAGCTCCATCTACAACTGAATTCTATGCGTAAGTTCCTTGCGTTTTTGGAGTGTATGGAGGTGATCTATGTTTCCTGGGATTTTTGGCCAAAGTTTTAACCTGTAGTCCAATATGATACCAAGGTGATTTAGGCTAAATCTAATTTGTAGACAGTTCTAATGCTCTCTTACATTTTCTAATGGCAATTCAGCTATTATAGAGGCTTTAGCACCAAATCCTGTGTACCCAAGCTCTTCTCTAAGAAGGAATTGGAGTTGTCTAGAGTAGGCAGCCTTTATTTCTAATTACATTGTCAAAATCGTTTTTAATCTACAAAAAAAAATAATATCCAACCCCTAAAAAAAAAGAGTTAAGTCCGGACGGTTTTGTTATTATCATCCGGGAGGGACGCGTTATAATGAATTTTACGTCACAGAGGCGTTATGAGAGGGTAGGGTCGGGTCGAACTGAGACGGTGGTAGCTGTCGCGATCGAATGACCAATACGGTACGGGCGTCGCGACGATTGGTCGGCCGGCATCGCGACGGCGCAACTCGCGAAAGACGCCCAATTCGTTCTGGAGTAGGCAGGTAATTACCGGTTCACCTGTGCTAGGTTGGTGTCCCCTTACCTCTCGGTTAAAATCGACATACATAGTAGAAAGTAAATTTGTTTGTGGCTCTCTTTAATTGCGGCCTTAGATTGAAACGCAGAACCAATCTATAAAATTTGGTTTTTCTCATTTTTATCTCAAGATTTCACTTACTTTTTGGATATAAATTTGTATGTCAAACTTAGCAACTAATTGTATTGGTCACCCTCTTGAAGAAAGGGTTTGAAAATCACCATAAATTGGGCATTTTTGCATCATCAAATTTTTGGCTAACGAAAATTTTTGGAATTTTTGGATTAAGCGAAGAATGAGGAGGCTCTTCTTCTTCTCCATTTAAATCACGAAGAAGTTTATGTAGTCTTCAATTTCAACGTACAGGTTAGTCTGACCAACGATGCTGGAATCAAAACTCACAAAAACTGGGCTTGTAGTTTAAAAACTACTTCAAAAGGTTTATCAATTGTCTTGATAAGTACAGGAAACATAATTTTCAATATGCTTAACTTTTTTCAAACAGGATTCAATAATGCTTCAATCTTACCCCTCCAACAACACTGGGCATTGGACTCGTCATTGTTTTATTCATGACTTTAATGGTCTCTGAATCTTCACATTCCTGATTTGATCAAAAATGTCAGTCTAAATCCAGTTTAACGACTCCAAACCAGATGACCAAATTCTTATACAAATTTGATCTAATCCAATTTACATCCTTCTGTGATATATGTACCAATAATATTAGAGCATCATGCACTGCACTGTAGATCTAGTTTTTTTTTATGGACAAGAATGAAAAATGTTGAGGTTAAGTGTATGCATTTTATGGCCGTAATAATCAGAAAACGAACATCCAATATATTATCTTACCAACGCCTTGAAGCTATCACATTTTCGCTCCAAAAAAGATTTAAAAATGATGTCAATTCCTGATATCGTTTGGGGATCATTTGGTACCATATAATTTATGAAAACTCTGACGTAATCTGATTATTTTGGTCAACGCTTTGTTCCTGCTCATATTTCTGAAGAAATCCATGTAAGACTGTGGTTGTTGATAGCTTGTTTGTGTTCGAAATGGTTATGGTAAGTAGGTTACTACAATAGGTCTTGTTCTTTTTTTTTCTGACCAAAGGAACTCTGTTCAAAATGGTTTGTTTATGGTCACTGATAAACACTGCAGAAACTATGAAATTCAGAATCCAAAATCCATGGTCAAATAAGCAAGAGAGTACGCTACTAAAATACTTCATCATTCATACAAATTTCTTTTAAAAAATGATACTTTCAGGTTATAAATCGTGCAAACAAATTTGGATTGGAAGAAGTTGAGTTTATTTTAGAACCAGCCTTATAAAGATCAGCAAATCTATAACAACAGAAAACAAAATCCAATACTGTTACTTGAAGTCACAGATACAAAAACTTACGTAGGTCTACTGTCAAAAGGAAAAACACAAAAATTATTTATGAAAGTAGCCTAAAACATTTTCAGAAGATACCTCATATATGCTTCCTTCATGATGGATCATAATTTTCGATAGGATTGGCGTCCAGTGCCTCTGGTGGCCAATCTGTGCAAAGATGGCTACGATGTTTTGGGTCCTTATCTTCTCCCAGTATCCAAGTTTTATTTGAGCTTCCAACCCACTTTTTTACCAATGTCCACCATTGTGGCGTTTAAGTTGCTGCTGAAGATGCATAGTTTCAAAACATGGCAGCCGTCTTTGCACAGACTGGAAAATGGTGTAGCAACCATCGATTGGCCAGCACAGGCACTGAACGGGAATTCTATCGAAAATTATGATCCATCATCTTCAAACATCTGACACAGAGAAGTTAGTGGGAGGCATGTCCAAACATTGTGAGCCAATTATCAACAACGTTGGCCCTTGAGTATTTTGTATGTAGTTTTTACCAGTTAATAAATTATTAGTTTCTGAATGACTGTTCTCATGGACTGTGCTCATCAAATCCTGAATCATATAGACGGCAATTATTAATTGCCTTCACAAGTATCACAAAAAGAAAACAGGCGCCATGACATTCTTGGCCAACGAAATCGTCTTCGTCCTTTTAGTAGCTGCTACCTTTTAGGTTACTTTTTAGGAGAATTAGTTCTAGTTACATTGTAATATCATCTTTTGTGTATTTAAACGAAAACTTTCCAATACTGCAATGATATATAATAATTATAACATTGTAACTAACTTCCGCATATTGATAATAGCATCTTGATGAAAGTAAATAAAAATAAACAACATACTATATGTTTATGAATTGATTATAATTTCATATATGTCTGATTAATCACTAGTTCAAGATTCAAATTCTAAGTAGGAGATAACCTATTCCACTAAAAATCTTTAATTGAGTAATTAATATTTCGCTACAATGTTAACAAATTTTTAAAACGCGTTCCTTTGACGTTTATCTGCATTTTTCCCCTGCACAATCTTAACACATAGTAACCGCAAATAAAACGAATAAAACACAATATACTAATCTAAAACCATTAGATTTTATTACTTCATAATCTAATAATATTTACATATTTTGTAACATAGTTCCTTGTATTTTTTTTATAATTTTATTTAGTATTTTTTTTGGAAAATAAACAACGCAAATTGAAACAACCCCAATTTGTTTTTAATCATTAATATGTAACATATTAATTCTATTATACAAGAACTTTTAAGGGAAAATAAAATTAATATTTTTTTTAGATTTATTATATAAAAATATAGAAAGAAAAAATTGATTTTATTTCCTTTCAAATTTTCGTTTCGTGTTGTATTATTAAATTGCGAAATTGTCAAAATTTTAAAAAAATTAATTCGGACATTTTCGCAATTTTAACAAGATATGCTTATCTGTTTTTTTAATATAATTTTTTTAATTATTATAGTGTATGTACTTATCTACATGCATCATTTTAAAATATATTTTCTTATATCTATATATTATTATATATATTTTTATAAAAAAAAGAAAACTTAATAATATTCTTCAACAATTTTTAAAAAAATTAAAAAAACAACATTCATTTTTATAAAAAAAAGGAAAAAATAAAGGTAACTCATCTAAAAATAAAAAATAAAATAAAAATAATAATAATAATCGAGGAAACATTAAGTAAGTTTGTGCATCACTTTTTCTTATTTTGTCCTTAAAAATTTTAACATCAAAACCAAATTTCCACCACATCTTTTTTAAACGTTATGATCGCGTGGTTGAAGGTAATTTACCAAACAACTGGGCCGATAACTAAAGCCTTCGACCCGTACATTGATGTCACAGGTAAAATTCAGGCGAACTCTGCCCATCAGAATTGAGGTTATGAACTGGTTGTTGTTGCTGCTGACTCCTCCCTATGTGCAACCGCTGCTTCAAAACATCCCTCTCCTGCGTGATCCTCGCCAATTCAACTTTCAATTTTTGCAACTCCAATTGAAGCGTCCGGTTCATCGTCTCCAAATCCTGCCTCTGCTGCAGCCGTTTGGACCTGCAATTTTGGGCATACCCTCTATTCTTCAGCGTTCTCCTTTTCTGCTTTAGTCTAACGACTTCTTCCCGCGGACAACCGTGGAGTCTCTTGTTCAATTCGCGCACTGATAATGTCATTAGTAATTCGTCGCTGAGGCTCAGATCTTCGCTTCCCGTCGAGTAGCCGCTGGTGCCGTTCGGCATCCTAGGGCTTAACACGCTAGCTCCGCTGCAAACCGATAGGGGTCTTTGGTGGTGTATCTGGTGGTGCATGGGGTTCTCCATGAACATCCCTTGCGGGATATAGTCGCGTCTCTCCCAATCCGGATCGCCTCCCATGCAATGAGGTGGTCTTAGATCCAAAGGTTGTTGCAACCAATTTATTTCTTCGCCGTATTGGGAAGGTCTGCAAGGTCCTGGTGATTGACTCGGAGGTGTATCGGGTGGTGTGGCTGGATTCGTCACCATCGGTACTAAAACTTGTTGGGCGTATACTGTATCGTCTGGAGATAAATTAGGCAATCTCCTTTCCTCCGGCCATTGCCTATACATTCCACTGGAAGAATCGTCTTGATGCACCCAAGATTCGGCTTCATAATACTTCTTGTCCTCACGTTTCACCGGCACATCCTCTAAGTGTTCCAGATTGAAAGCTGCAACGTATAAATGTTGTTCATTAGCTTCCATTCCAGCCAAATTTCGCACGCTTAAAGTTTGCATAATCACGCACTATCCGCACTTGATTATATCCGCGCACCCAGAAATTAAGTCGGTTTTGTTGTCTTCTGTCGAAATAAAAAAAAACTCCCCCTCCCGTATATTGTCTAAAGATGCATCGCGTTTTTATGTCCTAACACTTCGCCCGCCAAACATCGAATGAGGATGAGCTTGCGTTTACTGCTGGACTCAGCTGCGGCGGTCTGAGGAGGCGGTATGCTTCGAGTACCGCCCTCACAGGCCCGTATAGGCCCTGTTACCGCCGCCGGAAATTTTGTTTATACCTCTCCAACCAGTGAAATTTTACCATCGTTATTTCGTCCTTAAGGATATGTTGACTTTTCCATCGTTGAGGTTCACGTTTCAAGCACCAGCTAATCTAAAGAATTCATCTGCCATGCTCATGTATGTAATTTCTTGTTTTTCTTATATAGTTATAAATAGATTTTGTTGCTATTCTATTAATAAACCTGATCGGACTTTGAATTTTTGAAGTCGCTAGGATTGATTTTGTATTGGAGGGAATATTTTCCGATGTGATTAGCTGCGAAGTCTGCTTTCGATAAGCTGTATACGACGATGGTGTATGTCATGCGGCGGGTGATTTGGAGATATCGGTCCCTCATTATATCGATTTAACCCAGTTTTTCCCACTTGCTAGGGTTAGTAGACTTCAATTCAATTGATTATACAGAGTGTCTCATATATTTTATTCATATTTTCATTATTTTATTCGTTTTATTTATCTTGAATGACATCTATGTCACATCTGTCATTTTTGACGTTTCTCAGTAGAATATGGTTAATTAACCATCTGCCATGTTGTATATTTTGACACTCCACCTAAAATTGCTAACCATTAATCTTTAACTAAACCTAAACGAACTTAAAGTTTGAAAGCATTAATGTTGAGCAAAAAATGTTTGTCACATATGCGTAAGAGTTTTAGAACTACTGAACGCCTAACTTCACATTAGATAGTCTGACGCTTCTAGGTAGAATTGGAAAAAACTGCCCAGCCGCCATGTTTGTACCTATACATACTATGGGACTATATTATAGATTTAAATCGTTAATTAAAGATCTATTTCACTCAAAATTTAAATTGCCTGAAACATATATCCAATTGTCACATCTCTGTACCCCAGGTAATATACTTCAAACATACGAAAAAGTTATGACTTTATATCATAGGTAGCTTACTGACATCATTATGCAACGTCAAACGAAATGACGTGTATACAGAAGGATTTACTGATGGAAAAATAACGAACTTATGTCACCGCATTATTACATTTTCTTAAATGCTGTATATAGCTATCGTCATTGTGACACCATTAGCTAAAAAGCTTTACTGTTGATTAACAATGCACCATGTCATTGCTCGCTGCAAGTATTTTCGTGATTATGACGTTATGTATTCTATTTTTCTTAGTGAACTGTAAACATACAGACTGGCAATAGAATGTGACCACCATGTGACTACTAACATCATAGAAAAAGTGTATTTTTTTGTTTGATTGTTTACTATACTGGTTATTGTTTATCATACACCGTGTCCATAAATGTTTGAAGCTGACAGTTACTGTCAAATTTTGATTAAGTTTGTAACACTACATTTGATTTCAATCGCAAGAATTGTCGTTAGCGTCCCACGCGGTAGTTACTTTAAGCATAATTATTAAAGTTGTATTTTAAAATCAAACACAATATGCTTCCTTTTGGAAACGTTTACTGCTAATAAACAATACAAGAAAAAGCTAAAACGAAGTCGAAAATTGAACAGAAAACCTATACTAAAACCCAACGAAAATACAGACCTGCGACTATGGCCATAGAGGAATAAACCAACTGACTTTCTCAGGGTGGTAAACTTTAAACACAGATATTGCATATATTTTGACAGACGTCAGCTTCAAACATTTACGGACACGCGATATGTATTCTTTACGTTTTATCATCTAACATTTTACGTGTTTGAAAGCGCTAGTAGCGCTAGTAGAAAACTATCTGACAGATCAGTAATGTGTCATATCTTGTACTATCAATTTGACAATGTTGCCATCTTAAAATTAAAGTCAGGTGGTGGTCACATCCGATTGCTCACTCCGTACATACAAACCAGGATAATATAATGGGCTAGGTGAAGGGGAAGCATTGTAACGGAACGGGAATATAACCCTATAGAACGGCAGATTGACGTGGAATATGCCGTGTTGACTTATTAGCTAATCTCCGCAAAATGACAACCGGCGATTATTTATAAAACCCGCACTTCGCCCTCTACGAACGGTGCCGGAACAGGGGAATATCATGTCAAATTGACATCCGTCGCGTGTACATTTCGCAGATGACATTTTAAGTCGTTTATTATTACGTATGCACGCTGATATTGAGGGTTGAGATGGGATAGGATAATGTCTGCGAAATTTCGGGGATAGGACCTGTTGACATTCTACGAAAATTAATGCTGATATACAGGGTGTAATTCTAGTCTAAAATTTTACATCAAATCCTATCATTATTGACATTTTCATTAATTAACTCCACCCCCTCGAAAACGTTTTCATCTCGCAAAATTTTACTTGTAATGTATACCTAAACTATTATATTATTTGAATGCGTCCAACCGTTCAAAACAAACAAAAATTGAACAATAACAACCTCCATCGCAACTCACACAACGAGTCCTGTGTAATCATACCTTTCCAGCTACTTAAACAGTGAATCGAAAGGATGGTTTTTAGGGCGTGGAAGGGTTAACGCATGCTTAAAATTTTAATTGTGAACAAATAACGAAAATTATTCGAATTTACCTCCGACAAGAGTTATATTGGGAAAGAGATGATCTTGTCAAGGGTAGAGTGCTGAAAATATAGAAGGGGTTGATGAAACGGTGATGTATAGTTATACGAATCGATAGTCTTAAATTTAAATTGCGCGCTTTTTCTTATATTTTATGCAAATTTTGCCACTATAAGCAATTTAAGGAAGCAGCCACGCAATGTGGAAGTATAAATGAAGATTATACAGGCTTGTAAAGTGTGACAAAACTCATAGTTGGTAGTATTGCAAATTAAATAAGAAAAACTATCAAATTTGACGTTTAGTTTTGTGCATTTTTGAATATTTCCCGATCATAAATGCCAATTTACCAAATGCCTAATCACATAATTGTACTCAGTAGATAACTGTTTGATTCTATTGAAATAGTTTTGTTGCAAACCAAATTCCTAGATGCCACTTCTCCTTTGTGTGCCTGAAATATTTTTTGGAAGAAAAATATTTATGCAAATCATCCTGAAACAATCCAAAACTACAAAGCATAAATTGAGCGTCAATCTGGCAAATTTTACTTCAAACTGTACTACAACTTATTTAAAATTTAGCAGTAAGCATATTATTCGTCTATGCCGTAATAAACAAATCCTTCAATGAAGCAGACAAGATTAAATAAAAAAGAATAATGCGCAAAAACCCTGCATTCCTTCAAATTGTTTTTTTTGCTGTTGCGTGATATGTTTATAAACATATTAATTTTCCAAAAGTGAATACAGCTTGTTTGTAAACTTGAAATCTCATTAAAAGTAATAAGTAATATATTGCATGATAAATTTCTGTCTTCTTTGCAAAATTGTTCAGAATATCTCGTTTAATGGGCGCTGAATAGTACCACGTCGTACGATAATTGCATAATCCAAATTCTTGTTACTATTTCTAGACAAAGAAAAAGAAAAAGAGAAACGAAATGCAAAAGTTCAAAGAACGAAAAAGAAACTGTGAAAGTTAGGATTGACGTCAGACTAAGATTTGCTTTTATTGTTTTGTGAACTATAATAATATAGATAAAAAAGGTTAAAATTAAAACAAAAAGGGATTCACGTTTTGATATCAGAAAACATTACTTCTAAGCAGTATTACTAAACTATGATTTATTATTTATATAATCCATAACATACTTTGTTGTAAATTGTGTTCTACAACTGCCCTATTAATTGCATTTTTATCTTAGGACGTGTTTATGACGTTCGTGTTTTAACTATATGAAAAATATTTTCGGTACATCATTGTTCATAAAATAATGCTAAATGCTTGCCACATTATTAACAAAATAATGTTTTTCCATGTAATCATGAGATCATTTGACGTTCATGTTAAATTGTCAATCCAATGTGGCAAATCATTTTCAAAGCGTTCATTACTATTACATAGAACAAAATATGAATTAATTCATCCCCTATTCATCAATTCATTTCATTTAATTAATAAAGTTCCATTATTTGACCAAATAATGACGTGATAGTGTCGTGTCTCCTATGATACAATGCGATCAACTCAAGATGCAAGAAGAGAAATTGGTAACACGTTTCCGCTTTATACACTTCTGTCACTTTTGACGTTATTGGTAGTAAAATGCTAGTTAGCTGTAAAATTTTGTCCCTAATAAGGCCGTCTTGAGTTGATTGCTTCGTAATTCCTTTTTCTAAATGCTCGTAATACTCATAATGGTCCTATTTCAACATTAAACGGAAGATATACATAAGTACATAGATGTATTTATAAGAATTGAACCGTGTAGGTACACGATAACCTTTTATGTTAATTATTAGAATGTACACGTGATGATATTTAAAATTTTGTAAAGAAATTCAGTAATTTCCAAAATTATTAAATAATTCGCATAGCAACAGATATATACGTATTTTTTCGCCTGGAGATAGGCAACATTCTAATGCCACGTATCAGATTGGTTGCCTGTCTTTGAGGTGTTGAATCAACTTTGGTAAAAATATTATTTTCAAAATTTTATATCAAAATAATAAAAGAATTTATCTATAATCTCTTAATTATACGTAAATCTATTCATATTTTGCAGAAATTAAACAAAATTTCAGTATATAAAATAACTGTTTTATTTTCTTAAATTATATTGTACTTAACACTAAAAAAAATCTAATCCCTAGTTTCTCCTTCCTCATCTTCTTCTTCTGCACCTCTAATAAATAAAACATTATTACACCTAACCAGAACCTCTCCAAGATTTCCTGCAAAAACAAAAAAAAACATCATTCCTATATCATTTCTCGCAGAGACTATAGAAATATTCTTACCTGTAGCAGATCCATCTATGTATTCTTCGGTATTAGCTAGCTGTAAATTCATGTATCCATCGACAGAGACTAGATACCCTTTGTATTCGTGGCCCCATTTCAATTTCACCATTACTGCTTTACCAGTTAAACTATTCAGGAATGGTTTAGGGTTAATTGGCATAGCAGTCGACATGGTTGTTGTTTAATTATAAACTACTTAGGTAATAGTATTTAAAACTGGAGAGAATTGCGAATTAAATCAACACGCTGCAAGATTGCCCGGCGAATTTTCTGTCAAATGTCAAAAATTTGTGGTGTTTACATGTGAAGTTAGTTAGATATTTATTTTATTTAAAATTTATGCTTATTTTTAATTAATTTAGAAATTATTATTATTATCTTATAAACATTATATTTCGATATCATTAATTAAGAAATTATATTACGGGTAATTAAATTCGGTCAGTTAATTTTAAAACTTTATGTCCTTGCTCCTGCACTGCGGATAATTATTTCTAATACAATATTTTTAAAAGAACTAATTTGCTGTAAATGTTTTATTTCCAATGATTTAAGCATTAATAATAATTTCTCATACAGAAACAAC
>SMLS01048586.1:0-13235 GCA_004785975.1 Popillia japonica | reverse complement strand
ACTCAATTTGTTCGCAGTGGATATTTGAGGACTTGCTTTCAGTTAGGTAGACCACTTCATCTTATTTGGTTGTTTTAGGTTTCTATCCACGTACATGGAAATAACTAGGTTGTGCCCTTCTTAAAAGAAGATCTTTCGCTATTAAGCCAATAATTGGCTGGATAATTGTTTCGTTAAGTTTGAGAGACTTGAGCCATAATAGAATTGCTGTTCAACGACTTCAGTAGGCCTTCTTTCCTTGGCTTGTTGGAGATAGAATATTTGCGTCTTGATCTTTTCTTTGGGGGTGTGTTTGTTAGCAGTATTAGAACATGTTGCCATCTAGCACTGATAGTATCATTTCAAAATTTCTCTACACCCAATACTAGAAACCTTGTCCTCGCCAGACCATCGCAATGGCACAGCACATAAACTGGAAGAAATCCCAATTCCCTTTATCCCAGTCTTCTTCAGAGAATCTGCAAATAACCTATTTTATGCATACATATACCTACCTTTTTAGCCTGCAATGGCCGGTTAGAAGACCTTGATAGTTTTCCTGTTTTTACTTAGAAGGTCTCTGGTAAATTTAGGCATTTGCTCTTTTAGGAACTCCTTTGTCTGTCTTTATCCTGGTGATCTTCACCACCATTCCCTAAACTTGTGTATCCATTCGTTGACGGATTTTCTGATTTGTGTTGTGGTGGTGTCGAAGGAAGGGCTAGCGCCAACGAATGACCTTGCTTGGTTGGATCGTCTACTTCTTCATTCCTTTTCATACACTGGTGGTTGAGAACCTAGACCGAAGTTAGTGTCCTTTGGGAATTCACTTCATACTCACCTCACAGGATATAATCCAATACGTATTGGCCCAAACAAAATATTGATGGCTAAACTGCCACGTTTGGTTGGCATATGTACCCAGAAGGCATATTTAATGTATGATATGCTTCTCACATACATATATTGTACCAGGCATTAGTGCTCATCCATGAAACAAGAGATTATTCAAATACCTAACGTGCTCGCAGCGCCCCAGAGAAGGGATGCAGAGAGTAAAAGCTTCTTTTAATAATACTCTTTAAACATTTTGTCGTTGACCCGTCATCTTTCCGGAAGTGAAACAAAGTGCTTTGCAGAAGCGTGTAACGTCGATCCAGCTCCAGACTGCCCCATGCATTTTAAATAAACCTTAAGGAGTTTTAAACGGAATCTACTCTTTTCTTAAACAATTCATTCTCTGCTAAAGTATAGTCAGAGGAAGTTGTGTAGATTATTGCTGGCAAAAAGGGGATAAATTACAATTTAGGAACCCAAAATATAAATTACTTTCCTAAATACTATCGCTATGCTTTATCTTGATATTAAACACAATAAACGAAATCTGATAGCTTAAGGAAAGGGGTTTAATATGCTCAAAACCAGTTGGAGTCAAATGCAATTGCCGTAACTTGCTTTGAGCATACTAAATCCCATTCCTTACGCAATTATAAATTTTGATTATTAAATTTATTAAAAAATAATTTAAAATATCTGACGCCATACATTATTGTGTTGGTTCCTGCAACTAAATTTTGTCTACATTGTCGTAAAAACACAACAGCTTTGTTTTCTGAAATTTATGCATACCACTGATGTTCGGTAAGAAAAAATACGATTTGGGTCACCAGTAAAATGTTGCGCCCTGACGAAATATCGCGCCAGAGGTCTGTTCTGAAATAAAATCGTTTCCCAATCAATTTCGGTCGAGCTTGAACGGCTTTACACTTAAAATTTACTAGCAATGTAAATGTAGAGTATTCATAGCTTTTCCTTTGTTAGTTTTTCTTAGAAAAGATATGTGTATATGTACAGGCATAACAGGAAATATGATACCATATTTGTTACAAGGTATACCTTGTTCAGTTGTTTCGTTTTTGTGGAACTGTCTTTTGCCATCATGCTAGTAGTAGCAAGATTCCATGCTTGTCAAATTTTAGTTTTTTGTTGGTAGAAAACTGATTCGCTTGATTTTAATCTCCTCATTTGAAGTAAAGGATAATAATCAGCTGGTACCAAATCTGCAGAATATGGTTGGTGTGGCGGTAGATCCCATTCGAGCTATAAAAGCTCTTGGCGAGTTACTAAACTTGTATGAGGTCTCGCATTTTGAAATCCTACCAAACAGATAATATCATCTTTGTTTGATGACTATTGGCTTTGAAAATACTTTGGGCCTACTCATTGTTTTTCACTCCGTGGATCTTTTGCGTTTGTCATTGTTATGAAGAACCCATTGCTTCAAAAACCATTTTCTTGACGTCACAGACGTCAGATAGTCACAGACGCCAACATAATGAGAGAGATTTCTTTCCATGAGACCACGAGCAAACCTTATGCTGCGGTTTGAGGTTACACCTAGACTTCTCAAGTGTTGAACATAAACGGTTGAATTCGATAAATTCTTCACCAATGATCACAGGATGCTGGATTTGATGCTGCGGTTGTTGGGACTATAATTGTTCTGTCCATGCGTGTATTATTGAGAAATTAGATTGGATTGCGCACTCTGCAGATCTTACCGGACGATGTTTGGAACGGAGACGACGGCCATTGACCTTATCGATATTTTGATCAATTTGCGTAAGTGACTGCATATGAGGAGATGTGCAGGTGGAATGTTACTCAGCATGGGTAGCCAGTGGCAACAACTCCAAGTGCAACAATGCAGAGTGTAGATGCTGAAGAGCCCCAAGTTGTGCAGGACACAGTCTCTGGATAATATTATTTCTGGTCTTGATCTTCTCAGCCAGTTTTGACAGGTGTTCGTTGAAGGATAGGATTCTATCAAGGATTTCGCCCGAATATTTAAGGGTTTTGTTATTAGATTAGATTAGGGGTAGGGGTAGGACCACTGGCCTCTTTCACCGCGACCTTCCAGGTCTATTGTGATCCCCATTGATCCTAGAAGACGCCCCTAACTTTGTTCTCTTGATGAGGCTCAGCGTCCTTGAGAGCTTAGTATGGCTGGGCCCAATATTAGAAGCATTGTCCTTACCAGGGTCTATGTTATCCAGATGCCTATTTACTCTACAGTGACCTGTCAACAGACCTACTATCATTTTGACGGTTTTCCTGTCTTTACTTTTTGGAGATACAATGTTTACTTCTCTACCTTTCTTTTGGGACTGTATTTGTTAGCAGTTTTAGAACGTGTTACCATCTGGGACTTCTGCTCTTTTGTCTTTCTATATCCTGGTGATCTTTGCCACCATTCCTTAAACTGTGTATCCATTCATGAACGGATTTTCTGATTTGTCTTGTGGTGGTGTCGAAGGAAGGGCCAGCCCAAACGAAAGGCTTTGTTTGGTTGGATCATTTACTGTTTACTCATTCCCCTTCACACTATGGTGGTTGGAAACCCAGGCCAAAGGTAGTTTCCTTTGGGAACCCACCTCGTTTAAGGCATTTACGCAGTCCCAAACCAGTTTAGAGTATGTAATCACTTGCTGAAATAATCGCTTAGAGTGTTGCTTGCCTATTTGAGAAGATAGCGACGCTCTTACCGAGTTCGGTCCATCTTTTCACTTCTCTACCGCTATGGTGAAATGCTGCTACTTCAGTTTGAAAGAAGCTTATCGAACGAGCCTTCCTAGGCTTTCCTACTTTCTCATGGGGTCTTCCAGTTTTCCAGTCATGTGCTATTTGTAAGCAAGATAATGATGATAATAAGTGTATATTGTACTGGTAATGATGTGCCTGGTACAACACCAAATTAATTGATTAATAGATTACTATTTAATGGCGCAGTATCGGGTTCTCTTAACACCAGAACGCTCTAATTACACTTCGAATATAAAATGATTCGTTTTTATGGTTGAAAAGAGTGTCCTCGCAACGAAAGCGCGACAAACAATTAAGATTTGATTCGATTTTCATGGACCTGTTCCTATAATTAATTGCAGCGGGCGATTCGACAGGCAGCATTACGGCGGCTTCCACGGTTTCGGCGGAATGAAACCGTGTTAACTTGAAATAGCGGAAATATCGATTGGATGCGCCATCAGCACAGTGCCGACTGCGAATTTCCAAGGAAGAATTGGTTTATTAATAGTTGTACTCGCAGTTTGTAATGACGAGGTCCATACGGACAGTTTGTGAATAATATCTGAACGTAGAATCGGTAACGGTTCGAATACCGTACGTTTCTATTTTGTATCTAACTTTTGTATCGGGAGTCGGATTTTCCAACTACAATAGATGATGTATTGTGAGAACAATTAAGTCATGTTCACAGTTTCGTTTTGTTATCCGTATCTGTGAATGCTACCTGGGAGATGTATTTATCACTGCAGTATCGTAAATGCAACAAAAGCAAACGTGCTGGATGCAAAATAGAATATCCTTCATGTGGGAATTTCCACACAAACTTGCTATTACCGATTCGCTACTCATTAGACACAACCTCGACTACGGGAGAGTAGCTACAATTATTGAGAATAGAAAGATTGATACAACCAGTTGTCTTTAGGAATAGTATCAATAAAAGCAATTAACGGCGATGTCAATCTCTTTTTCTGACTGGAATCTTTTGGCTCTCTAATATTTTTTGAGCTCAAAAAATAGCCAGAAGTATCGCAACGTTCTACTAGGATTTTTTCCCAAACCAGCACCAACCAAATCATAAAATATTTGCTACATTGTTCGAGCGACTTGGTGAAACTGGAACTGTACTGCGTCAGAATTCGCTTGCAGATAAAGGAAGACCACGAACTCCTTGTACAACCTATTTTGAATAGGCTGCCTTAGATTATGTTGCTCAAAATCCAAATGTTAGCAGTAGACATTCGGCGAAAATTCTCAGTGTATGTAGTTCACTACAGCTGATTACCCTCAGCGAGAAGCCTTCTGCAGATGGTTTCTTCAGCAGACTGCAGATGAAGACCTACATGCAACACTTAATGTTAGACCCCAACAACGATTCCAAATCAATGTATGGGCTGTTGTTAGTGATGTTTCGATTGGTCCATATGTCTTATCACTCTACGTCTCACTGGCGATGTGTACAGATATCTTTTGATAGATAATCTACTAAGACCTACTAGAAAATGTTCGTCTATAAATAATAATTAGCATGTGATACATGCATGATGGAACTCCAGCACATTTCGCTCGACCAGGTCGAGCTATACTTGATGAGGAGGTCTACCCGAATAGATCGATAGGTAGTTCTGGACTACAACAGACCTACTATCATTTTGACAGTTTTTATGTCTTTACTTTTTGGAGATACAATGTTTAGTTCTCTATCTTTCTTTCGGGACTGTATTTGTTAGCAGTTTTAAAACATGTTGCCATCTGGGACTCTAGTAGCATTTTTTACCAAAAATTTTGTCATTTCCTGGTAATATATTTTCTCTCACCCAATACTAGAATCCTTGTCCTCACCAGACCTTCACAATGGCACAGCACGTAAACTGGAAGCAATCCGAAATCTTTGTCCCAGTCTTCTTCCTTGCAGAATCTGCAAATCTTCTGCTAGGTCTCGTTTTAGGAAGTCTTTTGTCTGTCTTTATCCTCCCAAATAGATGGATAGGCAGTTCTGGACTAGTGGCATGGCCTGCTAGGTCTCTTGACCTTAATCCCTCCATAATTTTACTTGACCATCTCAGATTTTGATGAAATTTGGCACTGAGGTCAAGTTTGTGTAGACCGAGGAAAATGACAAGTTTTAATTTCTTATGTTAACCTGTTTTTGAATTATAGCCATTTAAAGTTTCCATAAATCGTTCAATATTGCTTTGCGGGCAAGTACTAAAATTGTAATTGCTCTTCTCCTAATTGAGGTAGAGACTTGGAAATGATCTTACTATCTCCTATTTTTAATGGCGTTTCATTTGATATCCAACACCTACGAGGTCTTGAGAAAAATGTTTTCCAAAATGGATACAAAAATTTTGAATTTGAATCCCAAAAAAGTCACATGTTTAAAAAATTTCAAAAAATTCCCAAAAGTAGTTTACTATAAGCCTAAGCAGTGTGCCTAGTTTCAATTTGGGATAGTACCTAATAGGTTTTCACTTGAAAATATGTCTGTTTAGATGAGGTTTTGTAAACGTTTACATTTATCATTCAGAAAAGTTATGTAACCTCAAGCACAACCTTCAAGAATATTGACTTTTAAAGATGGATTTGCGGTACAATTAATTTATAATGGATTACCTATATGACACTGGTTTAAAAATATTTCATGATTATCACTTCACACTGTCATGGAATAAAAATTTAGTATAACACTGTCATTATAACTTAGCAAAGCTCACTGAGAACTTTTAAATGCTGCCTGTAATTTTCTGATAAAACATAGCTTATTCCTTTTGGGTAGCAAAATGATGGTGATGGACCACAGGGTTGAAGAAAAGTTACTTTAATTTCATTTCTGTTCAATACATATACTAGCCCCCATCTTTCGTCATAAACAACTGTCGCATAAGCAGTACAGTCTGCTAGCGTAAGTTTGTCTGCAGATCGCGATACAACTACTTTAAAAGATGTACTTGCTTCTGAAAAGTATTTTACTGCCAGTTTCGTTACACTCTCAGGAATGAATGTATGATATTTCTGAGTGCCTTTAATTGTTACAGACTGCTTAAAACGTTCTGTTAAAAATATTTCTGATTCGATATGGTCCTCTTGTGTTATTCCAGAAATGTTCTTTTGAGCCCACTCATAAAGTTGGACAGCAGAAAGAATTTGAGCTTCGTAAGGACGCTGCCAACTTGCTTTAGCAGTCAATCGTTTTACCTGTCCACCTAGGTCATGGCAAGGTCCTTTGCCGTGGGCAGTGGCGAAAAAGTGCCATTCAGCTTCAATGTTGAAGTCCTCAAGGTGGTGGCAGAGTTTGGAAAAGTTCTTTTTATTTTTATATTGGGCGGCGCCAGCCATCTGAAAAATAGTATAACTTTTTGGACACAGTTTCAAATTTGGTAGTTAAAGGTTCAATAAGTTTCTTTTGAAACATGTAGACAGCAACTGTGTTGTGCTCAAGGCAGACCCTTGAAATCTTTAGTGCATGTGATTCCATAAATATTACATGAACGTACTTTTGCTACTTGTTGATGCCACAGTTTGTCCCCTTACTTTTGTTACATGCCGTATATGTAATGAACTATACATTTTTTTGCCCAAAAAAGAACTTTAGCTCGAATCTAATGTTTTTATTGTATTCAGCATGTCCAATTACATATATATTCAAAATTTCAGCGAAATCGGAGAGGTCGAGATTTTTTGCAAAAAACCCAAGGGGTATGTATGGAAAAAATGTGGATTTTTGACAATTTTCAAAAGGCGTGCGATGTCGTTCAAAGTTGGGATATATATACCGGGTTCTTTTTTCATTCTTACACATACCCCCCTATGTGTAACATTAAAGAAATAATTGTCAATGCATTGGCAGAATGGAAGGCAACCTGTCATACACTCATGTGTTGACGTATGAGAACCACGCGTGTCTTAGTTTAACAGATTTACCAACTATCCTTTTTTTTGACATTCATGCAATTCGTGTATTAGAAAACTATTGAATTTAACCGCTAAAGGATATTACAATCTGATTTTAATGTTATAGTTATTTATTGTGCACTGATAACCGCTTCTTTTTCGCGCACTACTAAACGGGCACTACTAGAAATGAGGTGGTTGTTTTTGATGTACAACTGGTTGCCTACCATGCTGCTAATGGATTGACAATTATCTTTTTATGATTACACATAGGGGAGGTGCATATGTGTAATAATAAAAAAAGAACCCGGTATAATTGACCATGCCGAATATGATAAAAATATCAAATTTGGGCTAAAGGCCTTTTTTTGGCCAACAAATATATAAATAGCAGTTGGAATTTGGAATCCTGGATGCTCTTTATACATTTTTTGACCAAAAAAGCCTTTAGCTCAAATCCGATATTTTTCTCATATTCAGCATGCTCAATTTAAGCAATGCTACATTTAAAGTTTGAGCGAAATCTGAGTAGTTATGTCTGGAAAAAAATTAGGATTTTTGCCAATTTTCGAAGGGCGTTCGATTTCGTTCAAATTTTGGATATACATATATGTAATTGACCATTCTGAATGCGATAAAACTGTCAAATTTTGGCTGAAATGCTTTTTTGCCCCAAAAAATGAATAAATACCAGCTAAATTTCTTGACCGATACTGACGTCAAACTCCCCAAGCATAAGCAGATCGTAGTATACTTCACAGGGAATTGTTATCTGCGAGGAAAAAAGCTTGTAGTACGTATCGATTTGATCAATTTGCGAAAATGAGAAAAGGAAATGCGTCTTAACATTTATTCCCCCGCAACGCTAGGGGAAAAAAACAATACCACCGAAAGAGCCGCAATCATCTAACGTTCACAGTATGGTTGCTTACCACATTTAGACGCAATAAGAAAATCAATACTTTTGCGTAGAATAGACTTTTGTCAGTGAGTTAAAAAACACCTCCGACATTTCTTGATAAAATACATATCCTAGAATTTATTTATTACTTTTTAACAAACTAACTAACTTAACTAGTTAATACGAATTAGTGATGTCGAAGTTGCAGATGTTCTGCATCTGCAGTGCAAATGCGATATCCAAGCGATTGGAAGTGTCGTTTACCACAGTTACCTCTGCAACTTAGACATTGCTAATAACACTGGTCAACAGGCTTTTTTTCTACATTCTGATAAGTGTACGTTATGGACTTTTTCATTGTAATTCTGAAAACATCTTCAAAAATTGGCTATCACGTCACAGATATTTTTCTTTTTATACATACGAAAACGTTTCCCTCTCTTTAGTTGAATTTCATTCAGAAACCCGACTTGCTACATCCACTGAATAAATTTGTAACATACTTCGTTGCACACCAGCGGACCTACCTAACTAGTAGCTATATACTTTAGAAGATTTAAAACAACGAATTCGCGTAGAAATTACACAAATATCCCCAGACATAATTGAGGCGAGTATACGAAGTGTTTACACTCGGCTGGGACAGTGTCAGTTGATTGGTGGCGTCCATTTTGAAAATTTACGTTAACTGTTACAATAAATTTAAGTTCAGATGTATTTTTTTTAATTTAATTTTAATTTTGTACAAAAATAAAATTTCCTTATTTTTTTCTAAATTTATATAAAAAAAAAAATTGTGATGCAACATACCAATTGATTTATATCACTATTTGGAGGATATAGAGATCTACCAAAAACGATAAAAAAATAATATGGTTGCCATTTAAAAAAAAGGTTGAGAACGTCATCACTCTAAAAACCAATGACGTTATAGAAAAAAATTGTATGTCAAAAGATGGCGTTTTAGAAAAGAAAATTTACCTGTCCGAGCGTTTTTCCTAAAAATGTAAAATAATGCGGTTATAAGCTTGGTTCCAATCTTTATGACCACACTGTGTACATATATGTATGTACATACGAGATATGAGGATCCGTAAACAGGTTATGACAAATTTAATATAAAAAGTCCACGTACAGAAAAATATACAGACGTAAAACAAATGTTGCATTCTTTTCTAAAACAAAAATAAGCTCCATGCATCACCTGACATTCATTGATTTGCACACAAATTTAAATTATCTTCACGCCGCAAAAATTCCAACCGTTATGCATGTACAAACAATATGGACGTTATCAATGAACCAAATTGCACCTGCAGATAAAATTTTATGAAATGCTCGACGGTATAAATACAGATCTGATTTATCGGCAGAATGTAATGCGTATCTATAGAAATGCAAACAACGATAATTTTTTTGAGCCGTGCCATGTTTTAGTTTGTTTCCGCTTCCGTGTAACGCTAAAATATTTGGTATGGGTTAAATTAAATGAACGTTTGCAAATCAGATAATGCAAGTTATTCTGGTATAATCTGCATTTAAGTTTATTGCTGTGAAATAGGGCAACAAGGCTAAATGGGACTAAATCTTTTCTAAATTGGAATCGTCTCTTATTCTATACGGACCGACTAAACCCAGCGAAATTTCTATAGTTCCACATGAACTATTGAACACAATATAATGATTTTCTTAAACTATCTATATTTTCAAAAATTGGCTATCACGTTAGGTTTCTGAGATATGCTTTTTTATACATACATAATATATGTATTAAAGGTACTATATGTCTAAAAATATTTTTAATTAGTAAGTTAGAAGAAGCTATCAAGTTATTATCACGCTAACAGGTAGGTCTGAACAGGATTTAACATGTTTGGGCTTCATTTATACGTCATAGTCGTTAAACCATTCCCTTTTTTTCTGTAGAACCAATAAAATCGAGGAATTAAAGATCTGTGCATATGTGAGTTTATATAAGACCCTACAGACACGTTATTCGACTCAAATTGACTCAATGTATGGTAGTAACATTAGTTAAACATTTTTTGAATTCGCAATGTCCCGTATGTGTGTAAACAATCCTAACAGTTTTTATGTATCTGGAGAATTCACCGTTCAACAGCATAGACGAAATATTACACCTTTAATAATTAAATCGTATAACCTTTATTTTAAATTAAAAATTGCAAATCAAGACAAGTTGTGGACCCCTCACAATGTCTGTGCACCATATGCTGTTACTTTGAGGAGCTGGGTACAAGGTAAGAGCATAGCTATGCCATTTGGTAGGCCTATGATTTGGCGAGAACAAAAGGATTATTCGACAGACTGCTACTTTTGCTGTACAAAGACCTTCGAGTGTTCCAGTAAAAATAAGGATAAAATTACCTATCCTAATTTACCTTCTGCCAGTCGTCCAGTTCCTCATTCGGAAGCTTGGCCACTATCAAGTCCTATAGATGTTTCGAACCAAGCACATGTTGAAACCGAGATAGAAGAATACATTTCAGAATTGTCGGATACAGATGAAGAATATTTGCCATCTGAAGAGGACACGCCTCATTTAATAAATCAATTGGAATTATGTGAATGACCTAGCTCGCGATTTCAATTTATCAAAAATACAGGCAGAAATATTAGGATCAAGACTGCAAGGATGGAAGTCGTTAGCTCCGGGTACGCGTATTTCTTTATATCGAGATCGCTAGAAAGAACTGTCGCAGTATTTTTCAACTGAGGAAGGTCTTTCATTTTGCAATAATGTTGACGATTTAATGGGAGAATTAGGTTACAAACACCAACCGGAAGAATGGTGTCTTTTTATAGATGCTTCTAAATTGAGTTAGAAAGCTGTCCTTCTATATATAGGACATATCTACCTCTCCATTCCTGTTGGTCATGCCGTGCGCATAAAGGAATCATATGATAATATACGTCTCCTTGATAAACTCAATTACAAAACCTATAAATGGTATATCAGTGCTGATCTCAAAGTAGTTGCAATTCTACTTGGACTACAACTTGGATTCACAAGGTAATTGCTCTTTCCTCTCTGAACGGGATAGTTGAGCGAGAAATTTGCAATATACTGTTAAGCAACGGCCAACCAGATTACAACATACTCCTGGAGAAAAGAACGTTGTCCATAATTCGCTGGTGGAGCCTCATAAAATACTTTTACCGCCATTACACATAAAATTAACTCTGATGAAGAATTTCATAAAAGCATTGGACAAAGAGGGACCAGGATTACGATACCTTAAATAAAAATTTCCTAATATATCTGAGGCAAAACTTAAAGAGGGGATTTTTATAGGACTCCAGATTCAAACTATTACAGGATCGAGAATTTGACGTCCTCTTGAGCGATTTAGAACGGACTGCTTGGGATGCATTTAAAAGTGTGACAAAGAATTTCTTAGGAAATAAAAAATCTGAAGATTACGAGGAAATTGTTAGTTAACTTTTTAATAGTTACCATGCATTGGTCTGAAATATGAGTCGTAAAATACATTGCTTGCATTCGCACCTGAACCTCTTTCCCCCGAATCTTGACGATGTTAGTGACGAACATGGGGAAAGATTTCATCAGGATATTTCCACTATTGAAAAACGCTATCAGGGCAAGTGGAATAGCGAGATGCTTGCTGACTAGTGTTAGATTTTAATTTCGGAATGTTCTTCATCGCAATATAAAAGAAAAGACAAAAGAAAGACTTTCTAAATACGGCCCAGAATAGCATATCTTTAGTTAGTGTTAGTATTGTAACAAAAGTGTAACAAAATAGCTCAGGTTTGTATATTCCTGAACCTGGTAGGTCAGTTACAGACCCTGCTCTTTCAAATTTTTGTATCAATTTGTTAAAAAGTTATCCCTTACTTTACGATAACCTTGTACCTATATTTGTGCTTAGAATGTCAATAACACATCACACAAATCACATATCTCCAACTAGCGGCACAGAAACAAGCTGTGCTGTTGCAGTATAAACAATTTGTCAGCCGCAACATGTCTCTTATTATTAACACCTCCTAAGAGCCTTGGCTTATTACAATTGAAAACATGCACGTTATTATTATGTAACACAGATCTCTATTAATATTGCTTCGCTAATGTGGTTAAAACTCAACGGTTTACAGAATTAATTTAGATCTTACATTAATTTATTCTCATCACGCATGTTCGTTCCAAAATAAATATATTTTCCTAAAATTATTTGACCACTACGAATGCAGCCTAAAATCTTACGCGACAGTATCGATTTGCACAATTAGTTCTCTCTCCGGTTGGAGTATTTACCCTGAGAGGCGGAGGTTAAGTTTGCCCTGATAGTCAATTTGGTTTTAGTCAATCGAATATCGCTCCCTCGACCGTTTCAATTAGACCGCAATGCAATTATTCTAACGCTACTGACGATACTAATGCAGGTAAAGCCATGAGCTTTTCCAAATGCTGGATCGCTAGCGTGCTTTATTATATTAATATGCTCGTGGCGTCAGCTGGGCTTTACGGAGTCGAGTCTACCGCAGGTTATGTTATAAGTGATGGGTGTATGATTTATTGACAGCTCTAGATAGTAAAACTCCCATGGTAATGAATAAGATTATGGAGTCTTAACGTTGAGATCTATGATCAGCGTATATTACGATGGAGCTACTACATACGTAGAATGTGGCTTTATGTCATGTATGCAGTTGGTAGCGTACAGGTGGTGTGGTGTCAAATATAGTTTGTGCAGAAATTTACGATACTGCTCATATATGTACATACATACATACATATGTAAGACCATACACTTTAGGAAATGGTCACTTAAGGAAAATGTAATCCACCGAACTTTCGTACGCTAAGACAATTGGAGAAAATATTTTTATT
>SMLS01048571.1:0-10121 GCA_004785975.1 Popillia japonica | reverse complement strand
CAATGGCGCATATGTAAGAAGCTACCACTGATTCTGTTAACTGTCATTTCAATCAACGATTATAGGTAACAAGTTTGGGCAAGCAATATTAAACATACGCTACCAGTACAGTAGAGGAAAATTTATTATTAACAATAATGCTATTCGGAAACTTTTCTTGTAATTCGTCCTATTATTATGAATTATGGAATAATGTCAACATTTATTGTCATTACGTTCACCGTTTAGATAGTAACATATTTCACTCTATATATTTTTATTCGCCAGTAAACATTTTATTGTAAGATGACTCAATAATAATAAAACCTTAATGATATTTATAAATAAATGACGACGAACGTTGAAAATTTATAGCTGCTTCAAATGTAAAGTCATAATGGATACGTGTTTATTAAGATGTTTATGATATTTTGTTTCCTTAGTAATACGTGAAGAATGTACGAAAACTCATTGGCTCTATTGGGTAGTAGCCAAGGCGATAGAGATCTTAGAGTGCTCTGCAGCTGGTCCCAACTATGTGCTGAATGCGCACAGTGTTTATTATTTTTTTCTTCACCTTAACAAACAATATTTTTCCCAAAGAATATAGAAAAACAAGTTTGCATCCATCTTGCATAATGCTCACTTGCTGGGGGCAAAATTGCTCGAAACTTAACTCAGCGAGGAGTGTAGCAATGTAATAATATTGCATATATTGTTAAAGGATAGTCATAATTTCGTAAATAACTTCAAGATAGATAACATATCAAACAATATTAGTTTTCAATATAGCCACCCTACACTTGATCCACTTATTCCACCTAAGTTCCAACATATTTACACCTATCTGAAAAAACTTGGGGGGCTTAATCACAGAAGAATTCTTTTGTTGCTGTCATACCTTCATAGTCGCTATTAAATTTAGTCCCCCAAAGATTTTTCTTTAGTTTTGGGAAGAAATAAAACTTACTAGAAGCTAGATCAGATGAATATTTCTTTGATGCAGTCAGGAACTTGATTAATTAGTGTAGAGTAACACTGGCCTATGATTGTATGTCCTCGTCACTGGTAACCAATTAATAAAATTGGCTTGGCATCCCAGAAAATTGTAGCCATAATCATACCCGCTGAGGATAGGAGCATAAACTTGCGTGGTAGTGGAGACCGTTGATGTCACCACTCCTTACTTTGGACTTTCGACTCGGGGTCAAACTCGTGAACCTAGGTTTCATCAACAATAATAAAGGGATCCAGTCGTCGTGACTCTTTCTTGCATTTCTTCGAGTGTGAGCATTCGGGGTACCCATGTTGCAGACAACTTACGAAGTCCCAAACATTTATTGATTACTGTTCCAATTGTTCCGTTCTAAAAAATCAGTTATCTCTACAACATGTGTAGTAGTTAACTGACAATCTTGTTTAACCAAGTCTCAGACACGATCATCATTTTGCTGAGTGCACAGTTTGGAGCCCACCAGCACCTTTTGCATGTCCGCAAGTTGTTCTTCCAAATCAAAATTCTCGAGATCAATTCTTCACCACCTCATATGAAGGTGCATCATTCCCAAGTACACTAACCATATCTTCATAAATTTGTTGTGGCGCTAAACCCTTTTTGGCAGATATTTAATGACTGCGTGAAGTTCATTTTTCTCCATTTCTAAAAATCTTTGAGTAACTTCTATTTTAACTCAAGACAACTCTTTAACGCAGCTAAACGAGTCAACTTTGCAACGTTGTTTGACAGATAAACAACAAATGAATGGTGTTGTGTGATGTTTATTTCAACGCCTACTATACTAGGAGCAGTAAATACTGTACATTCCTCGTATGTATGGATATCATACAAAACATCTTCATGAATGTATAAGGAATTGATTCATATGCAGGTGACAACTTCTTGTGTCAATTTAAATGATTCTTTCTGTCGAACTGCTTTTTGACGTTTCTTTGTGCATACATTTGACATTTAGACATTCCAAAAGCTAATAATTTCGATTTAAAAATCGGTTGCATTGCTATTTCTTAGATTTGGAGAGAATCCAAAGATTACCCCAGTTTTTTTTTTCCTCTTCAACAAATATTAAATAGATTACGTCAAAATCAAGGTATAGAATGATGAATCCTGCAATCTGTAATTAGACTAGTTCTATACTACAAAGAATTAAGTATACTAACGTTGTCAGAATGTGTGATATTAGATGTAGAGTTCAGATTTTGGTGGATGTAAAAGAAGTTAAGATGTGCTTCTGAATAATACTAGTAAATTTCTAGCAGTGCCAGCAGCTTATCGTGCTAGCAGAAAGAAAAATATGAAAACTTTAACTATATTTCCGGAAGTCCAATATGCAGTGTTTGGATAGAATATTTATGATAATTTAAATGTTATTGTATGTAATCCTGGTCTACAGTTTGGTTATGCAAACTATTGTTGCTTTCTATGCTAATGGTACATACAGGGGTACTCGAAAAATCACTACATTTCGAGTTAATGGTCTAAACCTAAGTAATTCCTTCATTCCTGGCCAGAAAAATATGGAATGTGACTCACTGAGTAATATTCAAAATTTGGTCAGCGCTATGGATAATACTTCTGCCTTCATTTATTTAGAACAGAAGACCATATTTACTGATGCAATAATTAAAGAAGGAATATCTTCTCACTGGTTTATTTTATAAAACTATGGATCAATAGCGGTGTCTAAAATAATCTTCCATACACTTTTGCGAAAACTGAATCTTATTAGAAAATTACAATTCTGTAAATTTTTTTTCGATATTTCTGATTTTCGCTACGTTTTTATAGTTTTGTAATTTGTTTGGTCACAACACTATGATATATACACTGTGTCCCCGGATGGAGTTGACAAGAGCAAAAAATCTTTATTATTGATTTTACCGCAAAAAGTCATTCTTTAGAAAAAGTTCTGCTTGTTGAGTAGATAAGTTAACCATCAAAAAATTTCAGATTAAATATACAGAATGTCCACAAATTAAAATAACATAAAAATGCTTCAACAGAAGAGTATCATTTATTGCATATTTTATGGTTTAAGTACACAATTTCAATTAATCAAAGTCAACAAAAATTACTCTACAAGGCCACCTTCAACTT
Organism: Popillia japonica; assembly: GCA_004785975.1. Taxonomy (NCBI): domain Eukaryota; kingdom Metazoa; phylum Arthropoda; class Insecta; order Coleoptera; family Scarabaeidae; genus Popillia; species Popillia japonica. The sequence goes on along the minus strand of SMLS01048571.1, from coordinate 7,027 downwards.
CCACACATACCTACGCCCTTTTAATAAATTTACCATAAACTTTGCGTATGGTTTGTGGCACATTTATCTTATTTACTACATCCTGTATTCGTGCTTTTAGTATTTCCCGATCATGCGGCAGGTCATTTGAGTAAACTTTTTGCTTTAAAATACCCCACAAAAAAAAACAAGAGGTGTCAGGTCAGGAGATCTAGCAGGAAAATTTATTGGTCCAAATCTTCCCATCCATCTTTCTCCGAACTGATCTGTCAACCATTGCCGGACCAAAAGCGTCGCATGAGCAGGGCATCCGTCTTGTCACAACATATTACGCTGCATTGCTAGCGGTTTCTAAAAAACGCACATAAACATGTTGATTCCAATTCTCTTCCATAAAATTTGGTCCAACGAATCGTTCGTAAAAAATTACGCACCAAACATTTACTCTTTTATAACGTTGACTTCGTTTTTGAATGGCGTAGTTTGGATTATGAAAAGCCCAATGGCGACTGCTTTGTGATGAAACGTGACCATTTGAATGAATTTTTCATGAAACATATCTATAGCGTATCGATAAGAATACGTTTCCAATTACATAACATTTAATCAAATAAATACGTTCTTCGATAGTTAACATTTTGCAGGTCTAACGAAAAATAACTGACAATTCTACAATTGACGACGGTTGACAGTTCAATATTATTAGACAATACAACAACCTTTGATCGCAAAGATTAATTATGGTTATCTACATTAATTTCCAAATAACACGACGTTCTCTCAATTAAACTTGCCAAGATACAATCATAATAGTTAAACTTTAGACTTAAAATTTGTACTTTAACTAATTCTATGTTGTTAAAGAACTTTTTCTGTTAACAGTAAACTCTAAAGTGCAATAAATGATACTTTTCTGTTGAAGCATTTTCATATTATCTTAATTTGTGGACATTCTGTATATTTAATCTTAAATTTTTCAATGGTTAGCTTATCTACTCAACAAGCAGAACTTTTTCCAAAGAATGACTTTTTGTCGTAAAATCAATAATAAAGATTTTTTTCCTCTTGTCAACTCCATCGGGGGACACACTGTATATTCGTTTTTTATAATTCATTGAAACAGAGTCATCGAATTTTCCCACTATTTTCATCGAGAACATGTTAAATGAAACTTTGACCCACAGCTTTGACGCAATATTTGATTTTCTTTTTGTCTAACGAATGTTAGTCTTACGAATTAGTTAAAACTTTGATGTTTATTAGAATAAGATAAAAATAAGTAATAAATAAATGATCAATTAATTGAAAATGTTATGTGGCTGAATATACCTGAACTCATCAATTCCGTGATCGAAAAACAATTTGATCCAAAGCGAGCAAAACATTTCGCAATGAATACAATTTCATTTATACTCGTTAATCTCATTCATAATCGCTCTGTATATATTACCAAATTATATACATATCCACGTTTCGCACGCTAGACGCTCGTCAACATATTTTAGGACAGAATTCCAACGTGCCAACACAATTCCGTTGTAAATACAACAATAACAAACCGTAGAAGCATGCTGTGGTCGTAGTGTAATTATAATGCATCATGTAGTATTTAAAAGCGTTTATTCGTGTGTAACTGCCAGCAGATTTTAAAGATATACTACATACATAGGTGTATACGTATACAAAAACAAATGCATGCGCGCCTGATTTACACACAGCCACATTTGAAATTGCATCAGCGCCCCCTAAAAATGGTATTGATCGACATATCCACCCCAAACAAAGGAGACGCTAACAGAAATGAGAAAGCAATAAGCGCGATTTACAAAGGCGAATCGTTCACGTTAAGACATTTTGAAAATTTATGTACTTACCCTGGATTTAAATATAAAATATATATGTATATATTTGTACGTGTAGTATATAGCGAACTGGTTAGCACGCCGCCTAACTAATTATAAATTCACTCTATTTTTAGAAACTATTATAAAGTAGTAGTATAAATGTAGAAAGTAGCCAATCTAGCACACACTATACACTCAAAAACTGAAGATAATACTATTCCGCTGTCATCCACTGGTAGACATCTTTTCGGATTATTTGTTTGGTCTGGCGTATTTAATAATTCTAACATTCTCAATTCATTTTCGTTCTTCATGGAGAACTTGCAAAACGTTTGCTTTATTGATATGTCTTGTTTCTTCGGCGAGGTTTATGTGATTTTTTCTACACTTTTAACTGTTTCACCGGTTTTTTTTGTTCTACGACCACTACCTAATCATGGCGATGGAAGCCGATGGATTCGCTGTTCTAAGCGGCGGAGAGCGTCGCGATGCGGCGTTATACCCGGTTTGAGAGAGAGCACTATACTGCGTCTATAAATATCGGACGACTACAGCACAAACAGACGCCCGCCGTCGTCGTTGTTTGGCGTCAAATTCGAGTAAAGGGGAAAATTCGATTGATTAACAATGACACAAGGATTATGATAGGCTAAAGATTCCAAATTGTTAACCTATGATTAATTTACTCAAAAGAGCGGTGGGGCGCCAATTAATATTAGGCGTTCATGTACACACCTTTCTAGTAGTTATAAACAATGCAAAAGTATCGTGATAATGCCCTTATATCTTTCCGTCGTAGTAAATCTACATCACATTGGAATTATTATTATTATTAAATCCTTGCGTAATTTAACAACCGAGGCGATACATAGGGCAAAGCGTGCTTATCTTGAGCACCAAAAAAAACCAGTGGATACAGTAGTGGATATTATTCTCTTTGCCCCAACACTTAGACGATCTAGATATGATCAATCAATATTTTATTAGCTCCATCCCGACCCTATCACTGGACCAAGAAATATTCCATATCTACACAATCTCCAAACTCAATAATCACCTATTTGAATTCCAGCAAGTCACCGAGCAAAATGTATTTGATGCAATTATGGCTCTTAGAAGTAATGCTATCGGTGCGGAAGGTCTTAGTGCTAAACTTATTCAATTATGTGTGCCACATATTGTTGTGTATATATAGCTCACATTATCAATGAATGCTTGACTACTGGCTGTGTTCCTCACTATTGGAAACAATCTGTTGTTGTTCCTATACCAAAAAAGTCAAATCCCAACCAGTATTCTGACTTGAGACCTATCAGTATACTACCGGTGCTGTCGAAGCTCTTTGAGAGAATACTCCAAAGACAGATGAAGGACTATATTCAGGAGAATGACATCCTGCCGCAGCCACAATTAGGTTTCAGAAAGCACTACAGCTGCAATACGGCTCTTTTGTCTGTTGTTGATGATGTGATTAAGGCTACCGACGTGGGGCAATTAACTTTGCTGTGTTTGCTCGACTTTTCGAAGGCCTTCGATACAATAAATCACAACTTGATGCAAGCATTTTTTTCTTATATACGGCTGGGACCCAGAGCAGTGAGTCTTTTATATAATTATCTTGTTGATAGGTCACAATGTGTTCGCCTAAATGGCGCAACACCAACCTGGGTACCCATAACATCGGGAGTACCGCCAGCTTTAGCGAAAGATAAAGAGTGGGGGTGGAGAAGTCGGGCATTTATTCGCATGTTGGATGCATCACGCATACCTCAGTGGCATCGCTGCAATATGTTCCTCTTTATTTAACGCCGTACAGCTTGTGACATCTATCCTTTTTCTATCATCCTAATTAAAAATGTACGTTTACGGTATACGATATATACTACCAATTTTATTAACTACATAAATCACTGTAAGTGACACTTCTACGTTGATAACACACAACTTTATTATTTCTTTCCTCCTAGTAAAATAGAACGCGCCTGTTCTGACATTAATTCTTCATTGTTCAGGCGAATTATTTTCAGAACTGATGTTCATACTGTGAATGTTCGTTTTAAGGGTACCCTTACGCCTGCTTTGCATCGCTCTCAACAGTTAAAGAGAGGCTTTACTTACAACATCTCGCATGTTCTTGCGTGCAATTATATACCGGTTGACATCAAGAATAAACACATGTATTTAAAAGAAGAGTCCGCCAACTACTGTTTCTCTGGCAGTAGTTTCTGTGTGTTTTTGTTTTCTTTAGATTTATGATGTAGTATTTATTGTGTGGTGCATTGCTCAATATGCTTTCATTTTTGTTTTTTAGTGGTGGTTGAGTGGAAGAACAGATGAGATTTTCTTTTCTTAATTTTCATAATTTTGTTAAATATATTTCTTCTGTATTTACCTTTTAATGGAAGAAAATAAAGTCTGCTATTATTATTATCATTATTATTATTTCGCCCAGACGTTGTTCAGAATTGTCACACTGGAATTCTAGATGTAAATGTAGTGAATGCTTCACTTTCCACCCAAATCTTAATTGCTTATACTTATATTTAAATTCTTAGTTACTTAGTTTTTGTGTTAAAGAAGTTAAAGTTAAAGAAGCCGTAAATATGGCTCTAAAAAGACGACTGGGGATAATGAACATTATCCATTATCTTAACAAATGATTTCTGATACATATATGAAACATTGTTAACTTACATAATACTGATACTGAAAGGAAAGAATAGCAAAGTTTAGTACTTTTGTATAGAATAATCAGTCAATTCTAAACACCCTGTATAGTACGTTTTATGTACCACCTTGTACATATTTATTTATTTACGCTTTGTGTAAACTAATATCTAAATGTTAATGACCTTTTCATTTACTGTCGTCGCTAATATCCTTGACCTAAGCACATTGTTTACATGCACCTGTCCACATTGCTTAGTTCGAATTGAGTCGTTTTTCCGGATGGACGTATTGTGGAAAAAAATTGTTGAAATTAAAATATTCGCGTTTGTTCTAACTACAATTAATTAATTAATCCGCGTTTTACCTGTAATAAGTATATTATTCACCGGATGTGTGCTGACGTTACGAATGTCCTTGAATGACATGTTTGTTTTGTAATTATACGCGGAAGTCGTTCGGTTCGAGTTGTATCGTTGTTGCGAATAGACGTATACGTAAATTACGGTCTATTGAGGTTATGTTGTTCGTATTTTTTCTAATTATAATATACCTGCCGTATTCGTGCGGTAATTAATTAGTCGTTGGTTTTTTCGTCCTAAATTTTCCGATTTCGATAATTTAATTCAAATTGTGTTGTCGTCGTGGCAACATTTACACTTAAGTTCCTATCTTGTGGGAGTTACCAATTCGATTTTTTTCTAACTACAGAATTCAATTTTTCCGGTCGATCCCAAAATGAATACATGCAATTCAGTTAGTTTTCACTTACTATTGGACAGGCGAGGTATACGGTAATGCGTGCACTATCCCTAGAGCTCGTGTGCTCGTCAGGTTCTCGCTTCTTATTTGACATTCGGATTCGTTCTGAGTGACTGCTCTAATGGCATAGTTCCAGTGACACCAAAATACCTCTGTATGGGGTCTATCAAATGGTTGGGAGTATTTGGCGCCCATATGAGTATCGAAGTGGTAGTGTCAAGCTTTCGTATACCTCGTTTAGTCTAATTATTTCATATTTATTTATTGCTAAAAATGTATTCATGTTGGATAAATTATATGGTATCCTGATTCGTTTCACTAAATCTGGTCGTTGATCTTTCGAGTGCCGTTTCAAAAATTTTTGACAAGTTCTCAACGACAGAATTGTGAGATTTTGACGATGTTTTTGTTCTGTATCGTAACGAAATGTACGGCGACAAATATTTTTAACGAAAGTTTAAGTCAATGTCTAACGAGGTTTGTCGAGTTATTATTCGTAGTTTTTCGTCCAAAGTTTCCCGATTTCGGTTATTTCCTTCGAATTGTGTTGTCGTCGTGACAACACCTGCACTTAAGTTTCTGTTTCTTGGTGCGTTATGACTTGTTTGTTCTAACTACAGAATTTAATTTTTTCGGTCGGTTCCAATATGAATACATACATCCCATTCAGTTAGTTTTCACTTACTATTGGACAGGCAAGATATATGGTAGTGCGAGTACTATCCCTAGAGCTTGTATGCTTGTCAGGTTCTCGCTTCTTATTTGGCATTCGGATTCATTCTGGCTGGGTGCTCTAATAGTATAGTTCCAATGACACCAAAATACTTCTGTGTGGGGTCTATCAAATGGTTGGGAGTATTTGGCGCCCATATGAGTATCGAAGTGGTAGACTCCATTTTTCGTATACCTGGTTTGGTCTAATTATTTCATGTTTATTGCTAAAATGTATTTATGTTGGATAAGTTGTGTCGTTTCTTCTACTTGGTTGGTCTATAATTTCCATAATTTTCAGCCGATTTTGAGGCATCACTTACTTATCGTTACTTTCTCCACTAAGTTGTCACTACTGAATAATTACCCGAAAACAGACTGCTTCAACTTTAAAGTGCAAAATATAAACCCCTTACAATAATTAATGTGTGGTATATATAATTGATATAATCAGCAGCTGAAGATAAAACTAAGTACATATTTTTCAATTGTTCCCTTACTGCAGATTAAGTTTCACTAATTCTACTGACATACAATATATTGATGTTATCATGAGGTGTTAATACTTGTAATATGTATCTACATAGTATTTCTATTATATTAACATGACATGTGTTTGCATCATAGATAATAGATATACTTTCTCATTTTGTACAAGGGATCTGAATGATAGTAAAACGCACTTGACAGTAAAAATGATCAACATTTATTAGAATTTCAATGTAACAAAAATCCATAAACATACATACATCAACATTTACGAAATATATTAATAATTCTATTATTGTCGTTCTATTAAAGAAATAATCCCAAACAATATGAATGGTATGAACGCTTTCATAAATAGTGTAATATATGTACATCGCTGACCTAATAATTAGAATCGTTTAATCGCGATTGCAACTAACATCCTGTAAATTTGAATAAGAGAGATTATTTAGAACTATACGACGGCTGTCCAATTTACGAGTAGCTACTGCATAGTTGCGACTTACGTCGTTAATAAATATGTAGGTGTATGCGTTTAATAAACAATAATTACACAAATTAATGCAAATTTTTTT
>SMLS01048548.1:0-13451 GCA_004785975.1 Popillia japonica | reverse complement strand
GAAGCTGAAAAAATCCAATCAAGCTGAAATCTTGTGAGACCACTTCTCTATCAAATCCTTCAGTTGTCTGAGTTATAATTTTCCATCGGTCTCAACTAGTTTTTATCAAAAACTGCGTATAAACTAGTAATACTCTGAACGTTGGCGATTATATTATTGCAGCAAGAAGCTGCATGTACGCCTACAGGATTGAGGAAGTGGGCAGCACAACGCCAACAAATGCCTCTTTATCTTAGTTCTAACATATTTCTAGCTTTGGCATTTGTAAAACGTTGTAACAAACCATCCTCTTAATTTTTTACGGATGAATCATCCATTTCAGCTCTCGCCACGTTCTAAATAACTATGCAACAAGAATAATTCGAAAACGATTCATAAATGTGCTATAACAGCAATTGCGCAAATTTATTTTCGCTCTTTTAGAAAGTGGGTTTTTATTTCCACATTGTTCCAGGATCCACTCAGTCGGATCAAACGAATGAATAATAAACTTACGTTCCATAACAGTTATTTATTTTTTTGCATCTAATTTCATGTTTTCCGAGAAACTAATTCAAGTATGAACTTCATACAAAGCCTTTAAATTTTAACTATTACAGCTGCTCAATATTGTATTCTATTTTATACACATTGCATTCGCACAATTTACGCACAAGATAGTTTGAACTAAGAATCTATAATTAAAACAAATATTCAATTGAATTTACACTTAGAAACCTCAACATCCTTTCTCGCGGAAAGACCAGTATCTATAAGAATACCTTTTCCTCTGCACGCATAAATCACATTAACCGTTATCAATTTTAAAACGAACTTTGATTCATGCAATCTAACCGTTACGAAAAAAGTGCATCCCACCGTTTCTCCGTGTTTACCTGGAATTTTTTTTTCTCTATATCGAACTACCTCTACAATTATTCCACAATCCGTGCGGTAATTTACGACAAAACAATATTCGCCGTAATTAACATCTGTTAATCCACTGTCAAGGTTAGCCCCACCAAGCTACCCTACATATAATTCAACGATAGTTGGTTCCTTCGTCCAGTTTTACTCGATCTTCATCTCGTTTACTTGTTAATAAAATCCAATCTGTTGTGTCTCTTATAATAACCAAAACAATGGCGCAGAAAGGCGAACAGAAAGAATGGTCTACTCCCGCTGCTAAAGCACCAAACGAAGCCGATAAAATTGTTTTCCCCGAAGAAACGACCGATTCTCCGAAGCAACCTACAACGAATGAAGCGATGAAAGTAGTAAGCAGGCAGCTGATAAATTCTCAACATAAACAAACGGATGCCCATGGAAACCAGCCAGATATAATTTTTGACCCATAGGTAAGTGTTTATGTCGTATTTATACTCAATTCAAATAAGTTTTGTGAATAGCGTTTTTGCATAAATGTGGCTGCGCATTTCCAATCACATTTTTAAAAAAATACGGCCTAATCATTCCGCCAGCCCAAAATGCACACCAAACAATTACTCGCGGTGGATGCATTGGTTGTTTCACTATCACACAGGGATTTTCAGCACCCCAAATCCGACAATTTTGCTTATTTACGTATCCATTGAGTTGAGCATGTGCCTCATCTGAAAAAATGATTTTATTCGAAAAATCCACATTAATTTGATGATGTTCCAGCACCCAATCATTAAATCTACGGCCCTGCGCAATAGTGGCTTGATTTCTTGTACCACTTGAACCTTCTACGCCTGCAAATGCAGATCTTTTACTAAAATTCGTTGAATAGTGCTTTTGAAAATGTTTAAGTCTTGACCACGATGCCGAATGGAAGTATCTGGATTTTCGGCCACAGATTCCCTTGCTGTGGCTAGGTATAGTTTCGAGTGGGCGACAAGGACGACGACGAACAATGATCTTCTGATCCATCAGCGTAAATTTGGTCTCAAACTTTGTAATTAAACGCCTCACTGTCGATTAATTTGGCGCATTATTGCGACCGAAAACTTGATGTAATTGGGGAACGGTTTGCGCAAAATTTGCACCGTTTTTGTAATGTGTTTTTACAATAATTACACGTTGTTCGTCTGAATACTTCTCCATATTCTTAAATCGCGTGGTCTCTACGTGACAACTGTCAAATAAAAATCACCGTACAAATCGTATTAACAAAATGGCGGGAAATTTAAATCCGGCACTCTCGATGGGACACTCATTTAAAAAAATTAAATATTTCAAATTCCAATACAGGTACAAGCTCTCTCAGGCGTGATTGGTACGTCTGCTATCTCACTTGTTCATGGCCTACGCAGTAGAAGAATTGTTTGTGGCTCGATTCTTATAATAGTTCAAGTTTCCAATAATGTTTTTTAATGAAAAAATAATACCTAAACAACTAACCAACATAACTTTATATGGTGTTGTCATGGTGTGGAGCCCATTTGGAACTATTGGTCGCATTCCTTCAGCACCTTCCCGATAAACATTATTCCTATGATTTACTGTTAGTCAACGTTTGCAGACAGCATCGCTTGCACGGCGATGGTCAAAGTCCTCCCTCATCTTGTGGTGCTTCTCTGTAATTCTTCTAATTTTTCTAATCTAATTCTTACATTTGAACAAGATGTGTTCTTCAAAATTAATTGCCTGTATTTATTATTAAGAAAGACTTCGTAGATGTATCAAATTATTCATTTGGCATATTGTTTGTTGTCACTGTTTGTTGTCACTGTTTGTTATCACTGTTTGTTGTTACTACTTGTGAGCAGTTTGACTTCAATTTTCCAGAGATAATAATAATAATAATAATAATAATAATAATAATAATAATAATAATATAAAAGAGTATATTAGCATTAGTTTACATTAAATCTAAAGCAAAACTCTAATAAAGTTCTGATGATGATTCATGCAACTTTTTCTTACTATTTTTTATACAATCAATAATTTCATTGTTAAAAAGCAAGATCATATCTGCAGCGCACGTTTATAATAAATCATGAGTTACATTTAATTAAAAAAATTAAACAAATTATATAACAAATCCTGTTTTGTGTATAGCAGCAGCGCAATAGATTAAGGCAGGCACAAGAATAGCCGGATATAAACCTCTTCAACATCAATTACCTATGATTAACTTAATCAAATGTCATCAATTTGAAAATAGTGTCATTGCGATGAAACTACCGAATTTTTCTGTAATTATAGTCCAACTCCACAAAAAACAAGTATAAGGGAGATCAAGGTTACTCAAATATTTACATGAATTGAAATAAATTGGCACTTATTTCATTTAAAAAAATGATAATAAGTAACGTCTCATTTATCATTATAGTCTTACGAAATTAATCGTTATATAAAGCTGGATGATACCATTTACTTCATTAGCATGCGACAGAGATGATGTCATAATCTTCGCCTAAAATAATGCGTCTTCTCCATTAATTAATTTTGTTTTGGCAGTATACGACACAAAAATTCCAATGTGTAGATTACATTAGATTAGAGGGGATTGATCAGCCATTCATTGCCTCTTCTCATTGCGAAGATCTATTGTTAGTAACCTTAATCTTTCAGTCACAATTGATTTCTAAGCTTCTGATGAAGCTTCGTCGTGGATGCTACAGCTCTACCATTAGCCGGTGTCAGATGCTCATGTGCGAGGTGGTTGATGCCTCTACTGAACCACCACCATGCAATCGCACATAATACGTTCTACCGTTTACCTATGTTTCGAGCATGATTGTGTTGAGATTCATATTGTTTCGGTAGGAATTTCGCCTCGGTGGTTGAGAAAGTAATAAATAGAGCATTAGACTTAGACTTGAAGATTCTGTTCCAATAAAAACCTATTGCCACTCCTCTTTCTGTTTGGGGTCTGTCCGTATACCAGCATATAAACGGGTTCTGTAATTTAGTTCAAAGTTCAAGCTTAGTCTCAATCTCAATTGTTCTTTTAGTTCTTGTAGAAATTTCTAGTCATCGCTGGTGTTAAGCCGCCTCTAATTACACCTTTAATGCCCACGCAAACAAGCCGCTCTATTTTTTATAGTAAGACTTGTCATTGCTTTCCATTACTTTTTCTGCCGCCATAATGAGGCACTGACTACAGTCAAATAGGCCCAAACGATCATCTCAACTTTAGCTGCCAAGTTTCTTCCAGAAAAGGGAGTGCAAGTTGTACATACGTATAATCTTCTCCGAAGTCTATTGGAGGTGATCCCAAATATTTCATACTACTAGCAAAGTCAATTTGTATTTCTTCCACTAGAGATAGCTTTCTTCTTTTTGTGAATGGTAGCGACCAATTTTGTACTATTATGAAAAAATTGAATATTAAAATACATCATGCGGAGAATTGCATTTAAGCATTAGTCACTATTAATAAAAAAAATCGAAACCATACAAATTAATTGGCCACGTTATTAAAATTCCATCAAACTATTCACTTAAAACATGATTAATAATAACAACAAACCGAAAATTTCTAAAATTATCTGCATTGTGAAACTAAGATTCTTTTTGTTTGCGTGTACTTGAGATATTACTGGTAAATATTGCAATAAAATATCAGAGGAACAAGTGTATAAGAAATTCTGTTTGTATATAAGTTTACTTATTTCACACAGCCATGACGTTATTTTTATTCAATGCTTACCTCCTACAATTTAAGCTAACATCTTTTTATAATTATAATTACTTGTTGGGAAATAAAGGCACTATTATTATTATTATTATTATTATTATTATTATTATCTAATAAATAAGTTTTATTAAAGTAGACTTTATTACGTTAACCTTCGTTATACATAAGTAATTCATGCGTGATGTAAAACTGACCTTATTCATAGAAAACCTTTTTAGACGCCTGAGCTCTTTTATCTGTTTGTGGCAGTTGTTTTCAATACGTAATAATATTTTGAGTGCATACTTTTTCTTATACAAGCCGTATATCTAGGATCGTTTGAAAAAAAATCGGCACTTAAGTCATAAATAGTAGCAATACCAACAAAGTTTCAAATTAATCGTAACTTTGTGGGTTGCACTATTAATAAACTGCTGTAATATTTAAAGTTTATATTATATTATATGTATTTACGTTAAAAATCAAGAAAAGCGCAAGGGCTATTTATGTCAGCGTAAACATTGTATTTTATTTACTTTTGCTTTTATTATTATACATGTGCATATGCATACATGACTGTACCCACAGTCACATGGCCAACTGTTAAATAATTTATTCAACGTCAATATTTAAGTATTATCTTATTACAACCTTGACAAAATGTATTAAATAACCGCAGATAGATTCTAAAATTATACGTACATTACATATGTACATACGTACATATGTATTTATACATACATACTCTATCTACTTCGAAACACTGGTTCTGTGTTGTTTTTGCACACTAAGGGTTCGAAATGAAGAATCCCGAATAACATACATACTTATTTACGTGCTCTGATCTACGTATGTAAAATTCTGAAATCTATTTCAGACTTCATTTCAAGAAGAACAACTTTCAAAATCATTGCTGGGGGCACAAGTTAAACCGGGCTATAATAATTTGTTAAATTAAAATCTAAGACCTAAAATTTTTGAAGTATGTAAAAGCTAAAATTTTAAAAAAATCTAGCATCTAAAAATTTAGAAAAATCTAAGATCTATAAAATTTAGAAGTACCTAAGACCTAAAATTTTAGAAAAATCTAATATCTAAAAATTTAGAAAAATCTAATATCTAAAAATTTAGAAAAATCTAAGATCTAAAAATTTAGAACTATCTACAATCTAAAATTTTAGAGGTACATAAGATCTAAAAGTCAAAGATCTAAAAAAATGAGATCTAAAATTTTAGAAGTTCTAAGATCTAAAACTTTAGAACTATGTAAGATCTAAAATTTTAGAACTATCTAACATCTAAAATTTTAGCAGTTTCTAAGATCTAAAAATTTCGAATTATCTAAGATCTAAAAATTTAGAATTATCTAAGATCTAAAATTTTAGAAGTACCTAAGATCTAAAATTTTAGGACTACCTAAGATCTAAAATTTTAGAACTATGTAAGATCTAAAATTTTAGAAGTTTTTAAGAGCTAAAATTTTAGAAGTATCTAAGATCTAAAATTTTAGAGGTTTCTAAGATCTAATAATTTAGATGTTAGTTCTAAAATTTTAGAAGTCCCTAAGATCTAAAATTTTAACAGTTTCTAAATCTAAAAATTTAGAATTGTCTAAGATCTGAAAATTAAGAATTATCAAAGATCTAAAAATTTAGAATTATCTAAGATCTAAAATTTTAGGACTATCTACGATCTAAAATTTCAGAAGTTTCTAAGATCTAAAAATTTAGAACTATCTAAGATCTAAAATTTTAGAAGTACCTGAGATGTAAAATTTTAGAACTATCTAAGGTCTTAAATTTTAGAACTACCTAAGATCTAAAATTTTAGACGTTTCTAATATCTAAGAATTTAGAACTACCTAAGATCTAAAATTTTAGATCTATCTAACATCTAAAATTTTAGATGTTTCGAAGATCTAAAACTTTCGAAGTACCTAAGATCTAAAATTTTGAGGTTTCTAAGAGCTGCAAAATGAACACCAGGGATTGAAATCACCATTTTTATGCAATAACCAGGCGTCACTGGTTTTGGGCATACTAAATCCCATTTCTTAAGCGATTAGATTTCTTTATTTTTTGTTATAAACTTAATTCCTTCAAAAGTTATAATAATTTAAAATATATCGCGTATTTTATGAAAACCCCATATATTAAAAATCTAAAAGTAACTAATTATCAATCTTACTGGCACTTGCTAATCCAGCCAGATCACAAATCTTTTTATTACTGTGGCCATTAAACCTATCGCACACACTTGTATGTACAATATAAATTCATTCCTATCTAGATGACCTCTCAACTTTGCCGTCACCAGCACATGCGATGATAATAAAAGAAAATTGATAAACGGTCGTCATCATCCTATTAAACGATAACGACAATAACAAAAGCAAAAGTAACAATTGCCATTGCATCTGGTTTAGTCGACGATGTTCTTCGCAAATAGATGGTTTATCGCGTTTCTTGCATTATACGCGTTCGCGTATCACGTACGATGTGCAGACATCGGAAGAACGAATTTCGATTACAAAACTAACAGCAGATCGAACGATAAAGACCGAAATAAAGCCAAACACGAAGATCAACTCCCTTACAAGTTAGAGAATGCACCTATACCGTCGGTACACGACGGGCCGCAATTATTACGATTACAAAACAGATCAGAAGAATTAGACGATGTTAGACGGAGTAGAAGACATACTCCTGCAGCTGATAGGTTGAATCCGCAAAAGCCGCTATTGAAGAAGGGTATATCGCACGAAGAATCTCCGATGAACGTTGAAAATCAGAATAAAAGTGATGAAGAAAAACATTTCCACCATCCTGGACATTCTTCGGAATTAAGCAGCCATCATCCGATTAATAGTTATAACTATTATAAAGTGTTAAACACGTATGGTAGCGCTTTTCAATACGGGAATAATCAACCGTTTGAGGGTTATGTTCAAAGTTCCAACGTTGGAATTATTCCACCTAAGGGAGTCGACGCTAAAGATTACTACAATAGGCTCAGTAATTTGAATCAGTATCCTATGATATCACAACATAGTTTATACGATAACCAAAACCAAATCTACGGTTCCGAGTACGGCTACAATTCCAGAGATAACCTTAAAAATGCTTATCGCAACGTCCTTACTGGCCTCGCCATGTGGGGTATTATGAACGGACTTGTTACGGGGAAAAGATACACGGTTTACGATTACAAGACTTTACCTCAAAATTATAACAGGAACATAACCTTAAAAGACGATACCATCACGCGGTGTCTTGAAGATGTTACACCTCTTTGCGGCGACCATTCCAAACCAATCTGCATCAATAACGGTACAACGTTTTGCGTGACTTCTTCGGTAATTCCGTGCGATGCGGAAAACGGCTGTGCAAACATCACAATACCCTGCGATGATTACGATAAGAATCAAACACAACATTTACCTTGCGCTGTTAACATCGTCGTATCGAAGGGCATATTTGACAATTATCTAAATACGGATGGTGGCGTTTTTACTGACGAAGAAGCAGTTTTATGTGTTACAACGCTAGTAGCACCTCACATAAGAGTTTCTACCAGACCATTATGTGATAAACCTAATTGCGTAGGTCATAATGCAGAAATTAAAACAAATAGCTTCGATGAAAGCACCACTAGAGGGGTTTAAAAATCGTTAAAATTAGTAAATAAAAAATAGGTAATCAAAAGGAAAATTTGGTACATTGTATATTAGTCTACAACATATTTTAACTATAGTTTAATTAATCCTTCATTAGTGTTAATAAACTCTAATGAAGTTGACGTCACCACTACGGAATGTTGTTATCAATTTACTAATTGCCATTTTGTGTTTGTTTCAGATTAAAATACACCATCCAGACCAGGATACACCATGATGAATCTTTTAAAATTATTATTATTCAATATATTTAAATTAGTTGTAAGTTTGTAATAATATAAAATTTGAACTTATTTATTGTAATAAATTCTGTTAAAATAAAAAAAAAATAAATATCATAATCTTGACAACTAGTTTTTTACAATATTTTTATTTTATTATTATTATTTATTTATTTATATTTATATTATATTTTAGTATAGTCTGTGTCATAATAGGTACGTCACGGACTTTAGTTATGTCCGGCCTCTAGCGGTACAGCCTGCGCTCCTGTCACTATTCCCTTTAAGATAAAACCGACATGGTGACAGGAGCGCAGGCTATACCGCTAGATACCGGACATAACTAAAGTCCGTGGGTGTACAAGAGCAAATCCAATATAGCCATTCAAAAATTCGTATGTCACAAAATTCTTGAATAAAGAGAACGTAATCAAGCACGATAATTTGTTTTTAATTTAAGACCATTTATAAACCCAGTGACATTAGAAGTGTTACAGCCAGAAGGAATCATTTGTTTAACTTTTACGCAATATGATGGTCGATATCTGCTTGTGTGCTGTTGACATCATCAACATAAGTTGTCTGAATCTCCTATCTTGACGCTGACCAATTAGTGTTCTTCGTATTCCTCTACCTTCTTCTGTTCACACACGACACACGCATTACCTAATCATACAGCTTGAAACCGAGTGTATTATGAAAGCTAAAAAAGTTGTCTATATTGCAATATACCTAATAATTCATAATAAAGTACAAAGGTGAGCCGTACTAAAAACAGAATAATAGTCTTGATTATACTGGTGCAAACTCTGTTGGTCGTGCTTGAAGATATGTAAATAATCTTTAGTAAATATTTACTGAAGATGTTATACACCATGAGCTATTTTGTATTATTTTTACTTATTGTTAGTCTAAACAGCTTATATTGGAGGTTTATCTCTTTTGTAAATACGTTGATTGTACGAATTTATAAACGAACAAATTGATTTTAAATATGCTTCAGCTTTCGTTTTTGTTAATTATTCAAAAACTTTGTGGGTGACGTCTAGTTTTGTCTGCTCTTCTCAATCTTAGTAGCGAATATTATATACCACACTATCACTAATGTTGTACATATATTGGTCGCTTGCTAGAAACAGATTATTCTTCCATAGCCGAATCAAACTTCCGATCTTGAGAATATTTAGACAAAAACGGTAAAACAAACATAAATAATTCGTGACGATGATAAATACAGACCCAAATCGAGCCTTAGAGGCGTATTTTGGCGACGAACGCGGTTCGTATGGTTTTGGAAGCTTTCGTTTTGGAGATGAACTTATGACGTCACATTGAACACGGTTCGACGAACACATGAACACAGGTTGAGAGGAGTGTGTAGAATCTACGTTCGTTAATATTGAAGTTTCTCGATAAAATCCGTACAATACAGATGGCGTCAAGTCGACAGTTTTTACATTCACCAACATTCACTTTGAGGATATTGCAGGTTATTGTTCATATTATTGGTACTCATCACCATATTATTGTCACGGTCCTCTTAATTAAGACTGCTTGTACTTACCGTGATCTGAGGGCGTAGCTCTTTTTAGGGGGTGCTTGGTATCCGTATTCAATAAACACACTAACACGTATAGTACTTCACACTTGCTTTATTAATCCTTAACACTTATATCTACTTCTTAACACTTATATCTACTTAAACCCTATGTTACTTATTCTAACGCTGTTTTCTAACTAACTTATTCTATCGCTAGATCATCGGTCAAACCCCTGTCCAAGATCGCCTGTCAGCATACCCGGTGTCTGCGTCGCATCCGTCGCCTGGATCTGCTGACAAGGATCCGGTAATCCGATCGATGATCTAGTATTCTTCTATGTAATGGAACTTTCCGTGGCATTACCCTCTCCTTCCCAGAAATATGCCCCAGCTTATTTGAATAAGTTTGGATCATGGCGCTGCCACCAAAGTTCCATTACCTTAACCTATATCAAACTTATTTAATACTTATACTACAACCAATATTTGATGAAAAATTAAATTTTCTAAATAATAATAATAATAATAATAATACGTTTATTGATTCATTAAAAAAAAAACACAGCATTATATCTATGTAAGCTACATATAAAACGAATTACATTAACCGAATCAATAGGTAACACCTTCAGTTAAGCCTTGCGGCGCCCTGATCTTCCAGGTGTACCAAACAGGAACAGAAAAAAAAACAAGACAGTGAGAAAAAAAAAAGTTAATAAAAAATAACAAAAACAAAAGCAATAAAGACGGCGCAAGATGGCGAACTATTAAATGACAACAAGAATGTAATTAAACGAATACAACTAAGTTATAACTAAAATGCAAAACCATGTAGAAGAATTTTTTTCAAACGTAATTTAAAAGTATTATAAGTTAATTTCTTAAAACTGGCTGGCAAACCATTGAGTACATGTGCACAGTTGTACTGAAAACCCTGTTTAAAGTGAGCAGTGCGATGGCGGGGAATATCCACTAAATCCTTTCTCCGTACATTGATGCTATGAACATCTGTGCGAAATCTGACTTTATTCAGCAAGTAGGGGGGCGACCGATCCAGGATAACTTTATAAGCGAAACACGCTAAATGTAGATACCTTCGTTTTTCCATATTGAGCCAGCCAATTTCTGTTAGCTTGTATGAAATTCTTTGTCTCCTTCTTATACCGAAAACAAAACGTAAGCATGAATTTTGGGATACTTGTATTCTTCTCGTATCTATACTGTCGAGACAAGGTCCGTATATGATATCACAAAAATTAAAGTGAGACAAAACCAACACGTCAGATAATAAACTCTTTGTATGAACGCTTAAACAATGCCGATGAGGATACAGCATCCTTAAGTTAGAATACGCTCGTTTTAAAAGATTGTTAGTATTGTCCTTGAATTTTAGATCTT
Organism: Popillia japonica; assembly: GCA_004785975.1. Classification (NCBI taxonomy): domain Eukaryota; kingdom Metazoa; phylum Arthropoda; class Insecta; order Coleoptera; family Scarabaeidae; genus Popillia; species Popillia japonica. The sequence goes on along the minus strand of SMLS01048548.1, from coordinate 2,028 downwards.
CGTCCATAAGCAACCCCAAATTCTTAACACATTTTTTCCGTACCAACTTGACATCACCAATATACAAGTCAATACTATCACAGACACGCATTCTGTTAAGAGGACTGCCGAAGATAACAAAACATGACTTTTGTTCATTAATTTGTAAGTTATGGCGCTTGGCAATGTTGTAAAAGGCAATTAAATCATCATTAATGACTCGCGTTGCACTGTGAACATCCTCAACATTAAAAGAAGTATACAGTTGAGTATCGTCAGCGTAGTAATGAAAAGTGCAATTAAGATTTCCAAACAGAAAGAATTGGGAAGTGTAAATAGCGAACAACAAAGGTCCCAGAATGGAACCCTGGGGAATTCCAGAATTTAAAGCTGTGAAATTAGACAGATTATTATTTATCACAGTTCTCTGTTTTCTGTCCGATAAATAACTACAAAAGAACGACAAAACGTCACCATCGAGACCGATGTAGTGCAATATGGACAGCAATACTTGATGACTAAGTCTATCGAAGGCCTTAGAAAAATCAAGTAGGATCAAGACAGTAACTCGTCCGATGTCCGTAGCAGAAATAACATCATCAGTTATTCTGGCCAAAGCGGTGGCACAGCTAAAACCTGGTCTGAAGCCCGATTGAACGGAAGGAAGAATATGGAACTTTGTTATATGAGCCCGTAATTGACGCTCCACCACCCTCTCCAAGATCTTCGACAGGGTTGGCAGAATACTTATCGGTCGCAGATCCGTACAGTCATTAGGCCTACTATTTTTGGGAAACGGTAAAATTTGAGCTTCCTTCCATAAGGAAGGAAACACACTCTTAAACAAACAGAAATTTATGATGTGTGTCAAAAAGGGGATAACATAAGGACAAGTCAGAGAAATCATTTTAATGTTAATCCCATCAGTGCCAGAAGCGTTAGACGAGATTCCGCTAATAATCGATAGTACTTCCTCTTCCAAAACTTCCTCAAAGGAAAAAGTTCCAACACCGGGCCTAGTATGATTATTGTAAAAGTTTATTATATTCGGATCAACATTGGAATGTAATTGAGAGATGGAAGAAAAATAATCATTTATTTCATTCACATTCTGCAAATGTAAAGGTAATTGCGTCTTATTCTTTTTGTAGATGTTTAATGCCCTTAAATCCTTCCATACAATATTTCTGTTAGTCCCGCCCAATCTATGATTCAAGTACGCACTCTTTTCCGCTTTGACAGCTGTAGAGGTATAGTTTCTGAGCATTTTATAGTAGTCCCAATCGGAGGGTGAATTAGTTTTTCTATATTTTCTTAGAGCTTTATCGCGTAGGGAAAACAAGTATCTAATATTATCAGTCAACCAAGGACACGGCAGCCTGGAACGCTTATAAGTAGTAACTGGAGCATGAACATCGAATAAAGTATTAAAACAGTTATTCAAATGGCAGATTTTATCGTCTATATTATCAAAGTAGTACATGTCGCTCCAAGAAATCGACTTCAAGTCGTGCAAAAATAAGTTGTAATCAAAATTTCTGAAAGAACGCGTGTTGTGAAATTCAGAGTCATACTTTACATCATATAAATCACACTGCGCAAACACCACAGAGTGATCTGATAGATGGTGCACGGATAAAGTTCTAACATCAGAGAAATGATCTGATTCAGATGCGATTATAACGTCTATGAGGGTAGCCGAGTCACACACAACGCGTGTGGGTTGATTTATCAATTGTATTAGGTTCAGAGACTGTATAATAGACAGAAAATTCAAGGAATTGTAATTGTTTCCCAACAAATCTATATTACAATCACCAAGACAGAACAAATGATTCGCTAACAAACTCACATCAGCTAAAAAAATGTATGTAAATGTATATTTAATTAATGATTTAATAAGCATTTTGCTTAGAGGCTAAGATACGGTATATATTTATTGATACTACCAGCTAACAAATTTAACGCCAATAGATACATCAATTAATGCTGGTAACATAAGGTAAACGTAAACAGCCTATATTAACCATTTCTCTTTGTATTATTCGG
>SMLS01048522.1:0-13112 GCA_004785975.1 Popillia japonica | reverse complement strand
TCACAATTTATTTAAATATCTCCACTTGCTCCACCTTCCCCAAGAGATAAAGCCAACAAATTGTTGACCTAATCGCCCGGGTTCCTCACGCTCACCAATTGTTTCCAGCCACCGAAACGGTAGAAGGACGCAAGAAGCGAGCCCCAAATATAAATTTTATTATATACAATTCATGTACGTATATTTTTCCATGTACTAGTGATAAAGCTTCATACTTCGCTAACTTACAACTTAATACAAAATTATTAAGGCCACTCCATTTACTCCACCTTCACCAAATTGTTGATCTCATTGCCTGGCTCCCTCACGCTGACCAACCCAATTGTCCCCCACCACCGAAAAGGTAGAAGATCGCAAGAGGTCAGCCCCAAACAAATATTACACTAAAACTGTACATACGTCATAAATTGCAATAGGTATGCAATTACTGGATGCTTACGTACAAAACAAATATGAACTATGTATATTCGCTTCGTAACAGCAATCTCATAATAATCAATTTAGATTTTAGTAAGTAATCCAATAATTGTTAACCTTTACATTAATATAAATTTAAATATTGAACGTAATATTTGCTTAGTTAATCCACCAACATTGACAACGAACTATAAAAATACTAATCTTAAACGACACAATAAAGAATGCAAGACTATAACCCAACAGCAGTCATTGATCCCAAATTAGAACAATGGAGATATACGCTAGATTGGGACTGCCAAATCGATACACTTGTGGACGCCAAGCACCCACAACAGTTTGATAGGCCTCATACAGAGGCATTTTGGTGTCATTGGAACTGTGCCATTAGAGTACCCATTCGAATGAATCTGAATGTCAAACAAGAAGCGAGAACCCAACGACCAAACGAGTTCTAGTGACAGCATTCGCACTATTGCATACCTCCCTTGTGTAAAATTTGGGAAATGACTTACTACAGAGTATTCACATTGAATATATAGTCAGCCAAGAAATCAAGCACACGAAGAAAATAACTTGCACTCCAACATCAGCCTCAAGAGAATTCGTGTCGTTGTAGAAGAAACGACACGATAAAGAATGCATGACTATAACCCAACATGAACACATTGCAGCAGTCATTGATCCCAAATTAGAACAATGGAGATATACGCAAGATTGGGGCTGCCACATCGATGCTCTTGTGAACGCCAAGCACCCGCAACAGTTTGATAGGCCTCATACAGAGGCATTTTGGTGTCATTGGAACTGTGCCAGTAGAGCACCCATTCGGGCGTATCCGAATGTCAAACAAGAAGCAAGAACCCAACGACCATACCAGATCTACGGACAGCATTTGCACTATTGCATACCTCCCTTGTGTAAAATTTAGGAAATGAGTTACTACAGAGTATTCACATTGAATATATAGTCAGCCAAAGAATCAAGCACACGAAGAAAGTAACTTGCCTAAATCCATATGCCTATGCCCATATGCCATACCATATGCCTTGCCCCATACATTCAGCACCCAAACACTCAACTCAATAAACGAAACGATCTTACCCAACATGAATGCTTTACAACAATCGTTGATAATATTTGAACAACACAGCACTCATATTGAGTAGTTGTAGTAACGACTGCACGCATTTGTGCGGGGTTATTGAAGTTAGAAATAACAAAAATTGAAATCTTACGGACAGCAATTAAAAATTGCGTATTCGCATAACGGGAATAATATAGATAGAAGAAAATTAAATGTGAAAGCCGCACAGATAGAAATACAACAGCGGAAAATACTGTTGTTAGAAAATGAACCCTACGGACAACGATACGTCCGTCGGCAATAACGGCACGTACCGAAGTGACACTAATAATAAACAATCGGCGGTGTCGAAAGACATTCGTGACGTCACTTAATGACATTGCGATTGCATTGTTATTAAACAAATAATAAAAAGGACTGTGTAAACATTAAGTGCATATACAGAGCGGTACATTATCTAGTATATAAGGTGGTATAATTAGGTTGTTGTACATATACGCGGCTGGTATATTAACAGTGTTGTATACAGGGTGGTGCATACTCGCTGCTGGATACAGGGTGATATATATATAATATAGTGTTGTATGAGTTTAGCGGCTTATTAAGTTACGGACTTAATAAATTTATCTATACTACATGGATGTATTTAAAGCGATTCGTACTGAAAAATATACGAATATGTTAGGTGAAATAAATTCAAAACTTAATTTTGCAAAAATTTATTTAATTCCTTCCGAACAGATATTCATTTTAAATCACTTATTAAGAACGTTTCTCAAGATGGCATAGAATGAAAATGCTTTACGTGTAACCTGTAACATAGTATATTAATTTAATCTACTGTATCAGGAGACAGTTTAACATACTGATGTGACAGCTGACAGATAATTTTCGCGCTGCGCTTTTATCATAATAAAAAGCAGGAGTTTTTTATTTTGCAGAGTTCTTTCGTACCGTAAGGATTTGTATATAGCACTGGAAATCTCAGAAAACTTCTTATCATGTTTATAATATTGTCGTCAAATGTAGGTATTACCACCGCCTTTCTTCTAACTCGTTTTAATGGTGATGAAATTAGTCCATCAGCTTTATATTTACCAAGAATACGGAAAACACTTGACTTCGAAACACCTACTATTATTGTTAAATATAAATATATCTACATATTCGTAACAATTTATGTATGTTACTTAAGGTGTTTGCAATTTGCAGTGATATCTGTGTTTTCTTTATTGTAGGATTACTACCAATAATTTTCTTGTACATGTGCAGTACAACTTGCTTTTCCTGTAGAGAGAAATGTCCACATCCCAAATTAGCACGTTTTCTTGCAGGCGATATTGATAATCCACATGTACTTGGCCGTGGATCCATTTTTACCATCAAATAGTTTAAAAAACGATAATAGAAAAATATTAAACGAAATATTTACTCAATCAGCTGTGTCTACAATATGGCGTCGTTAAAATTTAGCAAATTTGGGCACTGTAAACATGATCGACAATAAACCAATCGCAACCCTATATTTTGGCGGGCTATTTTGATTAGGTCGTCCTATTAAAAAACAAGGTATAATTGCTTTGGCAGATAACAAGAAAGTGTTAACGGGAACTGTTTAGGTACATACGTAATAATAACCCACTATTATGAGTTATTAGCATATTACCCTTCACACGATGTCGGAATAACTTTATGGAGTTTCCGGATGAAACCTCTAAGTGTCAAATTGTGACAGAAAAACCTATCGATACGAGTAATAAAGAAATATTTTTTTAATTGGTATTAATATCATCAATATTATTTTACGACTATACAAGGTCGATGAAAAAAAATTTACTTCCGGTACCGGGAATCGAACCCGAGCCTCCTGGGTGAAAGCCAGGTATCCTAGCCACTAGACCATACCGGAGATATTACGTGTTCTTGTCATTATGACATACATTGTAAACTGTTAATATATTTATAAATGAAATATATTAATTAGGAATTTTTAATTTGTACTACATATTACGTAAAAAAGGTAAATTTTATTGTCAGACAAGTTACACCTTACACACAAACCGCATTATATTGTTATCCATGAAGCAGATAGTGGCTACACGCGTATTAGATTAGCTTCTAAACATAACTTTTATTTTATGCCAGAAATTAGATTTGCGGTTTTCAGTTGTCATCTATTAAAGTTTTTAATATATTTATTATATATTGTATAAGTATCAACGGTAAATATCTGAAACATTACAAAATAACAATAAATTTTAGCGTTATCATAGTAAAACAGTAGGTATAGAGAGACTTTTTCTCAAAGTTCCTCAATGAATCAGGTATATTAGTATATAACTAGCAGTTGCTTCAATTTAGTATTACCTACACATAATAATTCAATAACACTAATAATTTAATTTGCGAAATATTATACTGAACATGATAACATTCTTGAAAAATAACGCCTTGAGATTCTGGAATGGACTCTGTAATGCACTACATACAAATACAGAAACAAAATCAAATTATAGGATGTATGTACTATATAAAGTAAATGATGTAACGCGAAATTAAATTGTGCAATACATATTTCTCTCACCGCAAACTAGCGCACAGTAGTATGATACGCCTACCACTATCGATAAGTCTAAGCATGGTTGTATAATGTGTAGTATAGCTGTAGGCGTACAAAATCACTACATTGGAGAAAGAGTTACAATAAGAAATTGCAGTTAAAGGAATTCTAGCACTTTTTACTTTTCAAATACACACGTAATGCCGTGCATCGTAAACGGCCACAAAAATAAATAAACATTTCAAAGCTTAAATTTAATTAGGAAAAGAGAGAGATTGCGCTAAGAAACGTTGTTTTCGTTAGTAAAATATGAACGAAGTTTTGTTGATATTTATGAGTTAAGAGTACATATTACGTTGTCAACGTCTGTACCTACATACATATATACCAGTGACAGGTTTTAAGAATCCATGCAGCATGTCGAGTGATGAAATATGATGTCTCTATCAGAAGCGAGGAATAAAAATACATTCAGCGGAAATTCAACAGCGTAAATCTTACGTGGAAAACCTGCAAATGTCGGCGAGATTCGATGGATATATAAATTCCAAAAATTCAATAGCGACATAAAAAGTAAAATTATAGTTACATTTCCGGAATATACATATACGGCTGATGGGACAGGATAAAAATATGTAGTAATGAAATAATTTACTAGTTTAGCAATAATCCTCGTATCCTTTCGCTTTCATTAATAATCGTAAATACGTACTATAGATAACCAGCAGGCGACAGAGGATACAAAGCTCAGGGTGGAAAAGATTTAAAAAAAGAAGCAATAACAAAGCAATGCCACAGCAAACAAGAAGAATCGACGAAATATACATACATTAGGAGGAGAAAATGGAGTTTCCAATGGGTCTCCTGGAGAGTTAAAAACTATAGAATATAAGTACCTGACTTACGATCGCAAACAAAGTTATACACTTCTTCTCTTTGGGCTAAAAGGAAAAGAATACTGTTAATCATTTTCTATTATCTACAAAACAATGGCCGAAAACTCGTCCAGGAGAGCGGTCCAACTTATCCAAATTCAAATAGTCGATTTCATCTTAGAACTGTGCCCCTCAAATCTTCCCACTCATATACATGTGTTCCTTTTTGTATTTGCGCAATTACCAAGAACATCATTTTGTCCAAGCTCAACTATCACTTGGAAGAAATGAAGGTATGAAACCACCAGTCAGAATTCAAACGATCCACCACAACCATGCACAGTGCTAGCAAATGTTTAACAAGAAGATGATCACTAAATTCGTTCTTAACTACTTTTAACAGTTAACATTCAATAACAAACTGTTAGATCTTGCCAACATACAGGAATGACAATGCCGGAAATTTGATCATCAGGTTTAGTAATTTTAGCTCTATATACACAAACAGAGAACAACACTAGAGCCTTAAAAATGTGAATTAATGCTGGCATCCAAGTGACAACCCGAACACAAGCTCAAGACTATAATCAGTGTCGATGGCTGCCCAGTTGTCCATATAAATTCTATCAAGTAGCTAAGATCCATATTTGATCACCGCCTCACGTACAAGAGCAACATTAGCGTAAGTCTCTGTCAACTGAATCCTACACACACAATATGCTCTCAAGAGGAAACATGCACCTCTGCTATTGTATGGCCGCGCCACAGAATATCAAACAAACACAATTTGCACTCCTTGTCAGCTTTTGATCTTTTTAAGACAGATTCAGTGACCTTCAGGCTATTCACACGCCATTTTGTGTAGAAGAAATGCAGGGTCGGATTGAGAAAAAATTATATACGTTGACAGGGTGTATTGACTGAAAATTAGATGCCCTTTATAAGTATAGATAATATTAAGCTGTTTCAAAATAGCAACTGCGTAAAATAAACCAAACTCATTTTATATTATTAGAATTATATCAGAATATTTTTTAATATTAGCAATAGGGAAAAAACCACAAACGCTAAAGTCAATAACACCTGATAGCCAGTAAACAATGAACAACGCTCGAATCACTACCGTGAAATATTTTTCTTCCAGAGAAGATGGCGAATTACGGTACGCATTAAAGATGCGCGTACTTTTCCCGCCAAGAGGAGTGCAAATTCTCGTAGTTTGCACAATTGAGATGCTATCCTCATCGTAAAACTATTTCCTGGCAAAATCATGGATAAGTCATTTAGAAAAAGTTAAATCCAATCCACACATCGGCGCAAATAGTCATCACAACCGAAAGACAGATTAGATACAACAATTTTGCAAGTTTTGCAGATCAATTGAACTTACATAAGTTCGCTTAAAAGAAAGGAAGATATATATATGTATATATAGTAATGTGTTCGCCGTAAACTAGTACGGAATTAGGGTTTTTTTTTTAAATTGTAAAGAAATAAAGTACCAATTTAGCGTTTGACGTTTCGGATGTTATTTCATCCTTTTTCAAAAACCTGTTTAATTGAAACAAAAATCCTCAAATTACAACCAGAAAGCAGTTTAAATAAACATACACTTACATAGGCTGCAGTATAAAAATTTTAGTAAAAACACTTGTTAAGGTCGTCAACACACAGAAGAACCGCGACAGGACTTTGATGGGGTCGCTGTCCTGTACGAAGAAAGCAATCTCACTAAAAGTCATTTAGTAAAAGACTTTTCTTGGAAACCCTTGCCATACAATTGACTGACAATATGACAATACTATTAATTCAAAAACGGATAGTCAAAACTACTTTAGCAACCTTTACTACAACCACTTTTAAAGAAGTCATTTAATAAGCCGCATAGATAATGGATATGTATTTTTTTTTAATCTTTTTCAGCCAGTGATACTTCGATGTATTGTTGGTTGCGGACTTACCGCTTCTCTGCCATGGATATGTTTATTTAATTTTAGTACATTTTCAAATTTTGGCGCGTTTTTTTCACCTTAATATTTTGCGTTTATAAAGTTGTTTTCGGGTTTAGCGGGATTGTTATAAATAATAAAAAACTTTGCAAAACTCAAAAGGATGAGATGTTTTTTCTACTATACTTTAATCTTAAATATTTCGACCTAGTCAGGTTACAATTCTTGCTTCGTCCACTTCTCTGACTATGTACTTACATCAATTTTAAAGTTTTTAACCATTTTTTAAAGTGTATAACTGAAATTTTTCATATTTTTAACATGTTTGTATTTGTCCAAACTAGCATTTTAATTACGTTTACCTCATTTATGTTGGCCCAAATACGGTTCTTCTGTGTGTAGAAGATCTTAATAAGTGTTTTTACTAAAATTTTTATACTGCAGCCTATGTAAGTGTATGTTTATTTAAACTGCTTTCTGGTTGTAATTTGAGGATTTTTGTTTCAATGAAACAGGTTTTTGAAAAAGGATGACATGACATCCGAAACGTCAAACGCTAAATTGGTATTTTATTTCTTTACAATTTAAAAAAAAACCCTATTCCGTACTAGTTTACGGCGAATACATTACTAGTATCTAGTATTATTGCAACGTCGGAGTTACGTCCGAGTTCTTCATTTGCAATTTTGTATACAGAATTTCCCCAATCATAAATCATGTTGCACAACAAAATGTGGAGCATTGCATTACAAAATATGAAAATGAAAAATTTGGCAAAAACAAAATTGTTTATAAACAACTGCTGAATACCTACATATTCCGGGACATAAATTGATTAAACTCTCAACGGAAGTTATCGAATTTTTTACAAAAGCCATAAAATCTATTAATTTAGCAAAATATGTCTAATTCAGTTAAGAGAAATGAAACCAAGTTAAAATGTAAATTATGTTAATTTAACACTTGTCTTAACTATTTCGTAGCCTTCAATAAATTATTGCCTTTTGAATATTAAATACCATACATAAAATACGCATCTTAATCATTTCTACGAATATTCCCTACCGATTTCCTTTCCCAAAATAATAAAAAAATCAACTCATCACCAGAATTTAAATCAGATTCCATAAACTTTGTGTCGAACTTCCTTTTTATTAACTTTTCACGTAGTGGTGGTACGCATAACATACTACAGAGCTTTGTGTAGAGGTATGCGCAAAGTATAAAAGATGATTATGTTAATTTTATTATAATTTTAAAATAAATATGTATTTATCCCTATTGTATTATGTCGCTTTTTCTGTTCGAAATCCCCGCTTATAATTGAAACAACTGTATATCATACATAAGTGTATACGTTGCAGGTTCCGTCGTGTAATGTATTTATATCTGTAGGGAGAAGGTGAGATAAAAAACGTTCGTGAAGACATTCTGCTATGCTGACAGCTCAATTACAAGAGCAATTGCTATATTTATGTGTTTGATTTTCTTCAATACAAAGTTTAAGTTCATGTAAGGACGCATACGTTGCATTGTACTTACACTACCGACGAAAAATGAGGGATCACTGCAGAAATTACAATAAACTGCTACTTATCTAAACATATATTCAAATGAAAACATATTTTTTTATAAAACAAACATTTGTTTCTTATAAAATACAAGAATATTTATAATAAAAACATATAACGGAATAGTATTGTCTATTTTATTATTCTTGAAAGTAACCGCTTTTGGACTGTATATTTTTTTTACAAATATTTGGCAATCGTGAGACTAATTTTTGGAAGATATCTACTAATATAGTGTGCCAAGCATTCGCTAATTGTTCTCAGAGCAGCTTCTGGGATGTTGGACAGTGGTGTCATAGATTTCTATCTAACTCATCCCACAACAATTCGGTGGGATTAATGTCGGGTGATTGGAGCGGCCAAACCATATTTATAAAGACACCTTCTCTTTCTTTTACTTGGAAATAATTTTTACAAAGTCGGGAGGTATGCTTGGAATCATTGTCCTGCTGTACGTAAAACCCCTCACCAATCAATCTTACTTCCGAAGGAATAGCCCGGTGCTCCAAAATGTCTCTAGCTCAGATTTGGAACTATTCGTCGTTTTAACCTTGATCGTTTAGGAGTTTTATTCAGTGATTCTTTTAAATCACCTTTGTAGGGCGAATAACCTGCGATTTAGACGATTTTTTTCCGTGAGTGGTCTTCTGTTTTACAGCTACCAGTGACAAAATATCAAAAGGAGGTACAGTTTTTACAAACAGGTTCTTTGTTGAAGTTTTCGTTTTAGAATAAAATGCTTTCGAATTTATCGGAGCTACTAAAGAACTCAGTTCCCGATGTTGATGTGAAGATGTTGATTTGGTGTAGACGGTGGTAGGACTTCAGATTCCGTAGAACTACCAGGTTGAGCTCTATTTCTGGTAGCTGGCGAAGTTTGAGCAAGGAAGCCTGTGGAAGTCGAAGTTCCTGGAAGAGGTGTGAGGTTGATATTAGTTTCTGTCCTTATTTGTAATGTTGTTAGGTTACAGTTTTTTGGGCTTCTATTTCCTTCGCTATAAAGTCTGCATGGCAAAAAAAGGAAAAAGCAGAAAAATTGCAGTTGCTCTAATACCATTGGTAGCGATTTCAGCAGTCTAAGATTATAAAAAAGGTTTCCCTAGTACTTCGGCCAACTCAAATTGACCAAGAGCTCGTTGATTCCTAACGCAGCAGCTCAGTGCAAAGACCGCAGGCGAATTTAAAGTTAAACGTTAAATTTCAAAATAACAACTTATCTTAAAAAAATTGCTGGAATTTGCAAAACACGTTTACTTGCAAAACTCACTTGCGCAATTAGCAGGGTAGTGAACCTTAAGGGGTTATATCCATGGGTTATATCAGTGTTGAAGGCTGAAAAATGAAGCATTTTTTGGGGTTTTTTTTGAAAAACCTACTCGATCAAATGATTTGAAATTTTGTGTATTATTTATTATTACAATGAATTATACAAAACAATTTTTATTTTTATTTTTAATGCATTTTTTTCGCCGTAAGAGTGGTCGTAACATATCGTCTAAAAAAACATTCCTTGCCCGTTAACAGCCTAACTGCCAGATGAAGCATCTGAATTCAAAAATTATAATAGAATAACTATCGCAGCATCGTAGGGAATTGAAAAATTTTGATTAGAATAAAAATGGCGGCCATTTAAAAAGAAAAATCGAATTTTACACAAAAATTTTGCAGTAAATTGTTAATAAAAAAAAAGTAAACAATTTTAAAAAAAAACTACGATGCGGCGATAGCAATAAGTTTTCTGAAGAGAATTCTTTTTGAATCAAGTCGATTGGACAAGATTCGAGAGAGTTATGCTGTCAACCAGGTTAAAAAACATGGTTTCGAGAAAAACGCGTTTGAAATTTCAAGAGAATAAAATTGAACGCTTCATATACCTGGCTTGGAGTAAACGAATAGGGGAGGGACGCTCCGACCGTATAGAACGCTCTGGGAGCGTCGACGCTTGGCGTCAGTTTAGAGTATTTCTAAGCCGAATATTGCTTTGAAAATTTGTAGGCATATTATTTAAGGCCAAAGCTATATATTTAAGCAAAAAAAAAGAAATCGATTTTTTTTTTCAACACTGATATAACCCCTTAAAGGCAAACTTCTACCCCAAGGTATGATTGATTGATTGATTGATTCACCAACTTGTGTCGCGAGTAGAAGCGAGTAGAATCAGGAGATCGCTCTAGTAGCATTCCTGGACATAGAGGGAGCATTTGATAATACTTCCTTTGAATCAATGATAAGAGCCGCCAGCAATCGTGGTGTGGAAGACACTATCTGTAAGTAGATAAAGGCATGCTGAAAGGACGACTCATTGAAACATCGTTAGCAGGTGAAACAATGCAGGTGTTGGTGCGCAAGAGATGCCCCCAGGGAGGAGTTCTGTCACCCCTACTATGGGACCTTGTAATTGACGAACTGCTAGTTACCTTAAACGATGAGGGCTACTATACCCAGGGGTATGCAGATGATATTGCAATATTCGTAGTGGGGAAAAATGCAAGCACTATTTCAGAACTTATGCAAAGAGCTCTGAAAAGAACAGAAGGGTGGTGTAGGCAGGAAAACCTAAGAGTTAACCCTGCGAAAGCGACACTGGTACCCTTTACGAAAAGAAGAAAGTTGGATGGCCTAAAACCACCGACACTTCATAACGAACCAGTACAATTCAGTCAGGAGATAAAGTTTTTAGGATTGGTCCTTGACTCGAAGTTAACATGGAATCAACATCTTGAACAGGTGATAGACAAGTGCAAACGAGCACTAAGGACCACACGAAGGACAATTGGGAAAACATGGGGATTAAAACCACGCATGATGCACTGGCTGTACACTGCAGTGGTAAGACCTATGCTAACCTACGGTTGCCTGATTTGGTGGACTAAAGTTACACAGCAGCAAGCGGGGCATAAGGGCATACCAGGCAATGAAGTCGCAAATAAGCTCGCAAGAAGAGGCTCTGCAACTCAATTCACTGGACCGGAACCGGGTCTGGCGATACCTAAGACTGCAATACGTGGTGCAGTAACTGAGTGGATAGCAAAAGTACACCAGGTACACTGGAACAACGTTGAAAGGCAGTTACACAGCCACCGGATAATGAGGCAGCCATCGCAGCAGTTAGCAGCGGATGTGCTGGCTCTTAACCGAGTGCAGCTTAGAACAGTGACGAGCTTGTTAACAGGACACGGCTGTCTAAGGGAATATCTGCATAGAATCGGAATCTTTAAAGATGAACCTATCTGCAGATTATGCAATGAGGAGGAGGAAACAGCTTACCACATTGTATTTGAATGCGCTGCATTGGTACAACGGAGACAGTCGCTTTTGGAACAAACTAACCAACCAACAGGTCTACCGGAAAGAGATTTACCATACAGGCTATTAAACCTAGTAAAGGGGACAAACCTGTTTTTGTAAAGAAATTCACTAGGTACGGAATAATACAATAGGCCTAAGGCCGCGGTGTTAAGGGGATGATGCGAAACCTGATCCGTACCCAGTGTGCTAATCAATCAAACAACCCCAAGGTATAAGTGCATTTCAAGCTCCCACTAAAAATGGCGGCACTTACTTAATAGGTTTTTCATTAGGGGCATATAGATATGTAGCCCATATTCGGGCCAGTTCCTCTGGTGGAGGTGAATTTTGTCTCAACTTAACAAGGTCGAGTTGCTTTTGATTTTATTCGAAACTGTTATATGTTTTTAGATGACTTACCTCAGATTGTTTACTGAAGAAACTGTATATTTAATCAAAATAGTAACTAATTGCTTCAATACAGTTTTTCCAGAGAGATTTTAATCCATAAATGTCTGTCTTAGAGAAATTCTGTTCTTTAGAATCGATAAATTCTGATATACATAGAGTTTTTCAGGTTGTTTTCATTTTTATACTGTTTGGACCATAAAAACTGTTCCAAATGTTAAAAACAAAAATCAATCGGTGAAACATCTAATAAATAAGTTGGATGTAAAATTTTATATTTTAATTTGTTTAATTTTTGATTTTTTTATACGATGTATGAAAGCACAAGTACGAAATTTTTCAAACCAACGCTGTACTTTTCGATCATTAATTATTACGATCTGTCCTTAAACGCCAGGTTTATACTGTGTGCAGTTGTGCAGCTTTTGCAGTATTATGACCAAGTTTATTATGCTCGTATTAAACAATAACGCCAACATCGGTTGAATTCATAACGGTATAAAATTGAAAATAAATATCAAAACTTTTGACAAAATCCTCTTTGTTTGAAATCGGATTTTGGCAATAGACAGTAGGTACACCTATCAACGAGGTTATGCTAAAAACAAAGGGATAAGCATATAAAAACCGATATTTCATGTGCACCAACTTAATAATATTTATTCACGATCTTAAGCTTTCATAATGTTCTATATAGATAGGATTAATGGTTGCTTTGTTGTTTAAAATAATCGAAAAAATGCATTCCTAATTAATTTAATTTTGTGTCAACTCTAATTTATTTGAATTCGAAGCTCACAACTTCGAAACAAAGCATAACTTTAGTTCAGTTATAAATAAAACAACACTTCCAAAATAATAAATGTTTTGCCAGCTACACTAGCCGTCACCAGCGAATCATCTCGTCCAAAATAAGGGACATACACGACATAAGCTAAGAAAAATCCCCGTAAAATC
>SMLS01048516.1:0-10726 GCA_004785975.1 Popillia japonica | reverse complement strand
CTTTTGTTAGAATTGCGTGTTATCATTGACCTAACAAGTGGAAAAACCATCAGGATAATGTCATTTTAATGACTAAACACAACTACTTCGTCATTTATAGTTCATTTGAAGTAAAATGTAAATATAAAATTGCATTTATGTTTCTACAATGCCTGTGCTACACATTAGGACAGGAACTAAAGAAGTTCAATAAAAGTTATATAAAATAAAAGAAAATTGTTTTATATATTTAATTAAAAATCAATTATACAAATTAATTTTACATCAAATTTCTTTAAGAAATAATAGAACACATGTGTTACAATCTTTATTGAGTTTTTGAATGATCTGGTTTGTGTATTGAAAAATCTAATCGAACATAAATAATTACAAATACAAATAGTGCATATAAAGCAAGGGAAAGTAAAATTGGTTCATGTAGGAGTAGGACAGATTGCCAGTCATACGTAATCTCCAAATCTTGAATATGTTGTTCTACCAAGTTTTCCTTACGAAGTTTAATAATCATACGACCTAAATTATCCAAATACTTATAAGTCACTTCATCATCTAGTCTTTGTACTGGATAGGGTGTTTTGAGTTGTACATTTTTAACTCCCACTGGTAACACGATGCTGGTTTCTAACTCATTTACATGCATGTCATCAAATACATGATCTAGTAGTCTCATTTTTAATACGTACTGATTATTATTTGTTTTAAAGAGATACTGATAGCTAGGTACACTGTATCCAAGTGTATATGAACTTTTCCATCCGCCAAAAAGAGGAAATCTTGGACGTAGTTCCAATTCTATCCAGTCTTTACGGGGGCGAACTTGGGAGGTAGAAATGTTGCCATTACTATCACGATAGTATATACTATGGGCAGCTGCTGGAAGAACAGTGTGATAAGCTTTGATGCTATGATGTGAACTACTAGAATCACGCTGATAATCATATCTTGAAAATGGTCCTTTTAATTTTGCTCCGCTATGATAAATTTCTGTATTTTCTTGGACAGCTATATTTCCCCAATGGGAAATTTCAATTAATCTCTCAATTCTTGTAACAGTTAAGAATGGAGCATTATTTTCATAATGCACAATTAGCTGATCGACAGTCAAAGACTCAATATTGTTGTAAGGTCCATAAGTAATTGTTGTATCCTGTTGACTAACTGGTTTTAGTTTGGTGTAATTTTCAATGTCACGTGAATTCAGCATTACAGTTGTCGTTTGTTTCACTGTTTTATAGGGCGAGTAAAAATAATGGTTCCCAAAATAACGTACCAATTGCCTATCTTTTTGCGAAATTGAATTTGGATAAGGCTGCAAAGCATCTGTGTACACATACTCCACAGTGATACCTGCAGTTCTTCCTTGGTTTAACGGTTGCCTGAGTTTGACATCGTAAGCATCATTGATTCCATCTACCTTAATGGGCTCTAATTTAAGATCCTCTTTCAGTGCATCTTGTGCCGAAATAAATGCTAAAGCACCTTGGGCATCGGGTTCCATAAAGATAAGAACGTTCGATACCGGATCTTTGCCGGTATTTTCTAAGGTTATACTTGCAGTTACTTTGACTAGTTGAGAGTTTAAGTCTATTATTCTATCCACATTTTTGTTTACTAGGTTACTATTTATTGGAATTGCACATACAACATAACCAATAACCGCTAATATAGACAATAGTCTCAACATTTTTTTTATGAATTATTTAACTTTAGCCAAATCGTTAGCAATGCAGACACATCAGAGACCAATGAACACATCAGCGAACGTAAGCAGTTGTCGTGGTTGATAAGTTAGATCTTTTAGTTTTAAAAGTATACTTGAAAAGTTTAATAATAAAATACAATAATTGCATATCTTATAGCTACTGCTCTAGAGATGGCGCTGGAAGGAGAATAAACTACAGAACTGCTGATTTTCCTTTTAATTATAAATTCGTACCTGTTCGTACCGTCAAGTATCGTTTATCGACTACAATGTATAAAGGTATAGAAATAGTTCTATAAATTTTAAGATGTCAATAATTAAATATGTAAAGACATTAACTTGTACTTCTTTTGCTTATCTATTTGGTTTTCTTTTGTGTGACTTATATACCTAAGAATAACGTTTTTCTCATAATCTCAATGCCATACTTATTCACTTACTCATTAATTAAAGATTAGACCTATAAAATAGTTAAAAATAACTTACCACGCTTATTAGACCAAAACACAATACTATGACAATGTTACTTACCTTATCGTAGGTACATCTAAAGTTACTGTTTCTCTTTTATAACAAAAACACATTTATGATAGGAAATGTTGAAACTATTTATGAAAACGCATCATTCATACATCGATATATTAAATATAATACCATAAATACAATAAATATTGGTTTGGAATGTAAGATCAAATAAAAATAAGTGTATAATTTTTACACGAGCCTTTCAGATAAATACATCTTAACAAACGTTTCTGACTAGACATTGATTGTAAAACTTTATTGTTCTAATTTCCACAAAACATTAACGATCATTTGACATATTCTTAAAAATAAAGGCGCAAATTCAGTCCATCATTTTTTATGGTTTACAGCAATCTTTGGCAGAAAAATCTGTAATACTTCTAAGAAATGCAAGAACGCACAAATACAAAATTACTCTTTGACTGTAATGCTGGTGTTTTTCTTTATTTAAAAATAAATTAAGTATGTTGATGAAATGGTACACTAAAAATGCTGACCTTCTGTAGATGTAATTTTTAACAAAGGTATAGACTCTGTCCACGGTATCAGTTCATCACCATTTAAAGACCTGTGCAACATCATGTCGTCGAAATCGTCGTCTCTTCTCGGACTGTTTGGAGCTGAAACAGCTGTAAATACCTTTGGCACATTGAGCAAAGGATGAAGACTAGGTACACTGGAACACACTTGGTGTTTAGTATTCTTCTCATCTCTAGAAAACAGAGAGAATTGAGATTGAGCTAAAGTAACTGTAGAGTTGGCTAGATTCTCTATGCACGGACAAGATGTGCTGGACGTTTTCCAAGCTTCATTACAGCAATCACTAGTACTTTCCATTAGTGAATTAGTAGATTTTCGACAAGGACTGTTGTCGCCAACAGAATGTAAACCTTTACTACTCGTACGAACTTTGAGTTCTAAGTTTTCCCCGCTAGCAAATCTAATTTTTTTAGGACTTTCAAAACTCATACAACGCGCAATTGGAATCCTCGTCATACTATTTCGGTTTTTAAGCGAACTTCTTGGAATAATGCAATGACCGTTACTATCTAATTGTCCATTCTTAGCTGGTTTTACTCCATTCAAGATAGCCCTGCGTAAATTTCGTTGACGACTTCTTAAATTCCTCATATCATGATCCTCTCCGATTAACCAGTATGTTTGCTGTACTCCTTTACCCTTCATCGAAATTAAACCCCTTTCTACCATATGATATCCTCGTAGAAGTTGAAGAAGTTCTCGACATTGCTTACTGCAATGAATCTTTAATGCTAGAATAATGAAATTGTAAATGTTTAAATGTGTTTCTTTCTAAATATCTGCACTTACGTGACCCAGTAGATTCCATACGACTTGCTGTGTTTACAGTATCACCAAATAGACAATATCGTGGCATTTTCAATCCTACTACGCCGGCACAAACAGGACCTATGATATAGAGTCTGTGTTAATAATAGGGTGACATTTTTTAAATACTTTTTGTTATATTACTCGACGTTAGATTACACATCCTAATCATTTCTTCTTCATGTAATGATAATTCATTTAAAAATTAAATAAAATAAAACGCGATTTCATATCCGTCTCAATATTTTCGAAACAAGTACGTTATATAGAATTTAAACTTTTTACAGCTTTCAATTGTAGTTGTAAAATATACCGGCAATTTTACAGTTTTAAGTAAAGATTAGGGAAATGTAAGACAGTACATATACCTGAGTGAATTCCTATTCTTAACATGAGTCTTTCATTCGGTCGATGTCTTATAGTAAAATTCTTAACTTCCGACAACAGATGTAAAGACATTGTTGCAATTTCTGCTGCGTGTTGATTGTCGTTCTTTATTGGTAGACCGCTAACCTGGAACAGTAATCTTTTTGTGGTAAAGTTTTTTAACGTTTATACATTACGATATATGTAGACAAATATTGATCTATTCTCTTTCTGAAAGTTTTCTAAACTTATTCTGTGACCGTACATAAAATTTACCGTTTTCCTAAAACGATGTTAGTAAATAAAGGGATATCGAAGCTTTCTACTTACGACCATGTAGGCATCTCCTATTGTTTCAACTTTGTATACATCATAATTTTCGATGATGGAATCGAAGCATGTGTAAAGATCATTTAAGAAATCTACAACCTGCAAAGTGAAGGCATTATTAATATTCGTATTATTGTAACTAATAATACTTTTTATTAATACTTCTATATGTATATTTTATTTACAGTATAGTCATTTACACAGTTTTATGTGAGATACCGGTAAAATGTCATTATGTACAATTAACGCCATATAGTTTATTTGCTCAAAGATACACTCTAATATATTCAACATTTCTCAGAAATAATAATAATAATAATATATTTATTTCCAACCGGCATAACCCAAATACAGGCAATTAAAAATTAGAAAGCGAATACAAAATAGAAAAAAATTGTACGTTAAATAGGTAATTGGTATAGTATGGCAAGAGAAAGAAAAAATGATACATTAATATATTTCTAATAATACCAAGGATATCGGAAAATGATGAAAAATGAATATCACAAGAAGCGCAAATCAAATTAAAATTATTACACATAATAGAGATTGGTGACCTGTACATTATATTGGATCTTGCTTTATCAATATAAAATGTCATCTTATAGCGGGACATTATTCTAGGAATATTAACATTAATTCTATTAACAATCCATATACAATCTATTTTGTCTATTTTATCAATTTTATGTGCATGCGTTCGTTACATAGATGTTAAGCAGTTTAAGGTAAGTGGCAAATGTCAATATTTCCCTTAAAAATGATTATCATGAGATTTTATTTTATACACAGTGTCTAGGAACATTAATGTGGTATATATTTGTCTTAAAAAGTATCTACATTAATTATAACTTCAAAATTATTTGGTGCCACCGCTGTCACAGTAAAATATACTTGTAACAGTCTTTGGCACGTTGATAACAACTATTAAAACTTGGGTTTATTAGTCGTTGACCGTCCATTATTCTTTATCGAAATTTTTTGTTTTAACATGAACAGAGAAAGTCAAATAACGGATGCAGTTGACGCAGTGAAAAATGGAATGTCGAAACTAAAAGCGTTGGAACAGTTTGGCGTTCCTAGATCCACAATTCAATTTAGAATGGGAGACAAATTAAAAAATCCTGGTAGTTGACTTTTATTAAATAACTATATTTTTCAGATGGATTATCAAGTTTCAAAAGAGAGGATTTCTAATACGAAATGATGATTTTCTCAAAAGTGTTCAACATATTGTTGCCAGGACAAAGAGAAATACACCTTTCCGTAATAATTTACCTGATAAAAGGTGGTATAGAGCATTCATCAAACGACACTCTGAAGTTTCGTTAAGAACGTCAGAAGCGGTGACTAGCGTCACAACGACAATTGCAAATGAATTAGAAAATGATGGTTTCTACTGAAGAGAAAAATAGTAGGACATTACCCCAAAAACCAGTTGCCGGATAATGAAACGAGAAAAACATTTGTAGTAAAAGGAACGTGCAACAAGTGTACGTATAACGTCGCTATAAAAAACGTTGATCGCAAATGTGCTAAATGTGTGAGACAATTTCATATAAAATATCTTGATAAAGACACTTTTTAACAAGTTTATGTGTAGTAAATGTTTGATGTTTTTACAAAAAATATGATATTTTTCAGTTCCTAACATAATAAATGTCTTTCGTTTTCCAATATATAATTTCCTAAAACCCACCTTATGTATTTATCTATTTGATATAGTTTTTCATTTGTATCTGTTTTTTAGCTTCAGATATACAATGCCAATTACCTACTATACTTATCAAATGCCAAGCATATGTATGTACATACATCTGTAATTCTGTTTAATTCGGATAGAAATCATTTAAATACTACAGTTTGCATTAGTAACTGCCGAGCACATAATCCCAGCTATCTCTTTCTTTGGCTTGTTTGGTGTAAATTAACAAGTACCGAAATTACAAGTTCCGACCGATCTCTGATAGGACAAAGGTGCCAACCACTGTCGCCTTTACTATGTTCTGTAAATTTGCTCTCATAGTGTAACATATGTACATAATATATATGTATCTGACATATATGTTTTGCTAAAGTAACGAATTAATCTTTGTCGCCGTATATGAAATTAATCTCTTTTGGTTGGTGGTTCAGTATATTGGTTTAAGAGAAAAAAAAATTGCTTGGTTTTATTACATTACTTTGATACGTCGACATTGATCACATTTGATAATGAGCAAGTTTCGATTAGGTATACGTCCATGTACATACATAAATGTAGGTTACACCAAATTTTAAATTTAGTTCATCTGGGTTTTGTTTGCGATTACATAAGTGCGTAGGAAAATGTTTCAAAGTGCACATTAAATAACATCTAGAATTTTAAACAGAAAAGGGATAGAATACACAATTCAAGAAAACTATGGCCAAAGTTATGTGGCCAAAAAATTCAATATTTCTCAGCCACAAGTTACCAAATTATTAGAAAAGATATTATGTTGAATAAGTGGCGTAAGAATTTTAATGTGACGCAAAAAAGAAAACGCAGTGGAAAAGATAGTAAAGTGGATTGAATTGATTTAACGTTTAATAAACGTAGCAGTTCATTTTATACCACCAAATACAATAATAATATATCAAAAGACGATTTTTCTCGATTTGTAAATTGTGATAACGGTGTGGCAGTAGTTGCAAATATTAACGATAGTCCAATCGAGATTCCAGCAGGGGAAAAAAACCAAGAAGTTGTAGAAGAAGAAGACGATACAGATGATTCGAGGGTTCCTTGAAACTAAGAAGCATACCAATTTAACAAGTTTTCATAAACTGGAGAGAAAAATAACAGATATTATAATCAAAGGTAAAACACAGTCTAAAACTTCTGATTATTTTCCAAAACTGCCAAATACTTACTTACCTACTTGTTCACTAGTTCCTTTAATAAACGTAAAATAGTATGATTAATTAATTGAAAACCGCTTATATCGTGTGCCGCAAAAAGTCTCCACTTTTTACACGTTTTCTTGGTGCAAAATTAGGATTTGACTCCCAATAAGCACAGATACGAATAATTATTAAGGCAAAGAAAGCCGCAAATTTATTCTAAAACGTTATGTCAATATTAACATTAAATCCGAAATATATGTAAAATATGAAAAATTCATTTCTTTAACGTGTTCGATTTCTAATCAGAAGAACTTGGAAAAAATATTTTCGTGAGATACTTAGGTATATCATAATGTACATACATACGTAAATATTTTTTCTAAACAAGCTTTCAAAAATAAAATTTTTCTGTATTTTTTTAGAATAGGTACTTTATTCTTAAGTCGAATTCACATTTTGGAACTTCTCTTGTGATGTTTGTTTTTTTAAATTGTAAGTTCCTATTACGTCTCAAGGAAAGCACCAACTTTTATAAATAATTTTTTCTCAAAAATCAAGAATCCGGTTCTTGGAATAATTTTCTTGGTAAATTTTGGTATGCCAATAAGCAGGTTACACTGTAATAACTAAACAACAAAACTACCTACTAACATTTCTGTTATTGTCAATATAAGCTATTTTTCACAATAAATACATATATCGTAACAAAATCTTCTGAGCTTTTCTAAACTCATTACTGTGTGTATACATTTTATCACAAATTATTACATGCACCCTTTTTTTATTTCTTTCTTTCAGAGATAAATTTAAAAGAGGACGAAGCAAGTAGCGTTATTGCGTTATGAAAAATTGTTACCAGATAGATGTGTATGTTAATTAGAATTTCACTCCATCAATAAATGCAAATAACTTCGATTTCAGTTATTTGTTTAATCTTTTCTGGGTAAATATCAGTCAAATTCGAGGCTAAATTAGGATATAAAATTACTTCTATTTAAAGTTTACTACGTGAGATGTATAAATTATTGGTTTATATTGAAATGTCGGATGGAGATGTTGCATTATTAATTGCTTATGTGTTTTGCTTCATCTGAGGAAATTGCTTGTTAGATTTATAATGTTTCTACGAAGAACAAAGTGTAATATTTATTGGAACGATTTCTGTACCCTCTAAAATCGATTATACAATTAATATGTATATATTGAATCTTCTACAAATTGATCACCGTTTCAGGTGACCACCTGATCAAACGACCGTTTTTCATTCGATTGGTTTTTAGTATCGTATACATAATGTATACAACACCTTTCTAAAGCGACCACTTTCTAACACTATCGCGACCACTTTACGACCGCATCATATACGTACACTCATGGAGAGTAAAGATTGGACACTTTCAATCTTTACTTTCCATGAGTGTAGGTACATACGTAATAAGAGTAACACCTTTCTAAAACGATCCACTTCTGACGCGACCAGGACGAGTTTAAAACGACTGCATCATCTTTGTGCATAATATGTAATATGAAATATGTAAAACGAATGTATTAGGGTTGTTGCGTTTTCTATAATTATTAACGTTTAATGTAATAATAATGTATTGTAAATGCATTTGGATGATGCTGTGTAATGCGATCTACTGTCGAAGCGACCGTTTTTGTTTAGAACGGAGAGTGGTCGTTTTATACAGGTTTCACTGTAAATTTAGTAGACCTGGCAGTACAGCTCCATATGTCAAATGTTCTTTTCCGAAAAACAAACGGTTACCGAGATTAATTCTATATTTTGAATTAACTGATATTATCAAGATAACATTCAATACGAGAGTGAGTACGATCTCAAATTAGTTTTTTTTGCAGTTTTATAGTCTCTTGCATTTAAAACCAAGATTAACAAGATGTTAGGGTGCAAATGAAATAAATTTAAGTCAGTATCACACTCTTCTGTTAATCTAATCCGGTATTAATATATTTATCCTCAGCAGGATGTATGTATATAAACATATACAGTAATCACAATCTTTATAATACCTCTAATGGTGTCGATTCCGCTGACATAGCTGTAAATCCTACGATATCACTAAAGTAGATCGTAACACAATCGAAACTTTCCGCTTGTACTTTGTGACCCCGTTTAAGTTGTTCAGCCACCGGGCGCGGTAACATCTCGAATAGCAATGCCTCTACAAGCAAAGACAATATCTAGCAACGCTCAAGAACTAAAGACATAAGTGTAATAAACTACTGTTTGTTTGTTTGGTAACTCACCCGTTTTCTTCTTTTCTTCCTGCAACTGGTCGGTACGTTCATCCACCAACACTTCTAAGTTGTTTGCGTATTTCTCCATCATTGCCATCATGTTATCGAAAATATTGGGTTTCCTACAAATAAAAATAGTAAACTCTTTTATGCAATATAGGGAGAATTGGATAAAGTAGTAAGTTCACCAATACATTGTAATAAAAATTGTAATAATCTAAATCTAAGAGCAGAAAGAGGTTAACTTTGCGGAATACATTAAAACTTTATAGTATTGCTTTAAAAACACTTACAAAGCTCGTGACATAAAATCTGGAAAGCGAATAGATTCTTACGTTTATGTAATTCAGATACTTTTAAAAGAGAAAACTTAATAACTGTGATTGCCTAATTCGCAATTCTAGCAGTTTTATTCCGATTTATTGCTACTCGATGGATTTTTCACTTCATCTAAATTCGGCGACTGTTCAGAAAACCAATTTATTTTCAATATCTGATACATATATCAAAGTCGAGAGATTTACAGTTAAGACCACGAAGTATATTCGTTTTTATACTTTGCTATTGAATGATATATATTTCGTATAAGTATGTATTATATACATAGAGATATTTTTATGAACTAGAAAATCGAAACTCATATTTGGAAGTTTGTGTGCATGATTTCACATCTAAATTTATGATAGCTGTCATAAAGTTTGATTTCAACGTTGCGTTTTTATATGAAGTACCTTCATCAAATGTTGAATGTATTTATTTATTGGCAGGTGCTATTATGTTTGGTATGCCTACTTTGTATTACATTGCATTTTTTTTGCGTTCATACTAGTATACAGGAAGTATTGCCGCTTACCGAACTATCTCTAATGTCTAAACGGCACATTTTTTGATAAATCTTTTAAAGTAAAATTTTAAACACCGGCAACAAATTAAAGATATGGGTTCAGAAAAAGAGTGCTTATAGAAGTTATACTTTTCCTTGTAGATTAGCCTATATTTAGGCGAAATGTTAGTCAGTATTCATAAAAATATAATAGCTTACTATTACATATTTTGAGATAATGTGTAATAATTAATTAACACCAGATGCCACCAATCATGGGTTAGCAATCTTAAAATTTCATTAATTTTCTGCTGTTTAAGTCGAACCAATAAGATCCACTGATCTGCATCTCTGTCCCACAAAGACTAATACACCACCTAGACAAAATATGGTACAAATAGCGTGTGGAAATTTAATGGCAATAATATGGTAATGTAAAAAATAATAAGGTAACATCATGCAAAAATATGATAAACCTGTACATAACAGAAGAAGTTCGTATCTAT
>SMLS01048511.1:0-10224 GCA_004785975.1 Popillia japonica | reverse complement strand
CCAAATCAGCAAAGCTATGTTCACAACAAACTTAAAAGTAGTTTGAAATTAGCTAAATTGGCTTCTAAATCAAGAAAATTGCTTTCAAAAATACAATTAAAATCAGTTTTAAATCAGATAAAACTACTTTATAGCTATTTTTATAAACTATGCAAGCTACTGTCCAAACCAGTAAAGCTATTTCCACGAGCAACTTAAAACGACCTAGAAATTCGCTAAATTGTCTTCCAAATCAACAAAATTGCTTTCAAAAACTCAATTTAAAGCAGTTTTAAATAAGCTAAATTACTTTAGAGCTATTTTTATGTCATGTAAGATACTGTCCAAACGAAGCAAGGCTTTTTCATAACTTAGCTTGAAATTAGCTAAACTCCTGGTTAAATCGACAAACCAGTGTTCAAAACCGATTTATAATCACTTTGAAGTCATCTACATAAGCAGCTTTCGGAACTAGATAAGTTATTATAGAGCTAAGTCTCAAATGAGCTAAGATGCGTTTTAAATCGACAAAACTGTTTTCTAACTGAGCTTAAAATCAGTTATGCTGCTTTAAAGGCGTTTTTGTTTGCAAAATTATGTTAATTATTGTCCAAATTAGTTCAAACAAGCCAGAAATTAGCTAATTTCTTTACCAGATCGAAATGAGCCTCCTGAATTGGTTTCAGAACCAATAAAGAACCAGTTTTACGAAATTGGTTTTCTAAACCATCCAAGCTACTATTTAAAGTTGCAAAGCTTTTTACCCAATAGCACAAAACTAACTAGAAACTAACTAAGCTAAAGTAACAAAATTATTTTCATAACCCATTTAAAACAAGCTCTAAGTCATCTAAGCTGCTCTATTCATCAAATAAGCTAGTTTAGAGGTGATTTTCTAATCCATCCAAACTACTGTCGAATTGAGAAATACTGCTTTAGCTCAAAACTAGCTTTAAATGAACTAAACTAGTTTCTAAACTACTTTTGATGCTATTTGCAGAAGAAGCTTTGCCTGTTTAAATGGTTTAGAGTCGCCTAGCTGATTGAGAAAACAGCTTTGTCACTTCATAAAGCAGAATAACTAAATGAGATTCTTTAGAAAGAAATTTAACAAGTTGAAAAAGCAGCTTAGCTAGTTTTGAGCTATATATTGACTTCTTTTGATGTATTTCTATTCTAGGATGTTCGCGTGGAGTAATTTTCATCATTTTTCAATCTCTGAAGGCTAAAACGATCTTGTACTTCCAAAACGTATTAGAAATCTAATAGGAATGAAGAGGGAGATGAATAAAATTAAATTTGACAGCTGTCAACGCTTTATGTAATGTCAGATTATTTGTCATTGTGCAATGTAGAGACAATTTTCAAATGAACGAACCCTTCTTCACATTGTCTATCAGATTCCCTCATGACATTACGATAGAAACTGAAGTAGTAGCAATTAAACATATCTCCCACGGCAAACAATTACGGGAATTAATTACTTAACAAATGCGTCATTTTCATAATAACCCAGACAGACGGGAGCTGTTCCTAGAAAACGAGTCCCAGTTGTAATCATCATCTTCCATCGGCGTATCGATTCCTCTCCTTCGGTTATGCCACACCTTACACGACCAAAAAATATATATAAGAAAATTACGCCACAGGGCGTACTTGTCCGTAAAAAATACATTTTCGATCTATCACAAGAGAGTATTCATTTAATTAAATATTCATACGCAGTTGATCAAGATCTATAGTTCTCAGTCTGTGCTATTCATTTTTAATTTTTTTTTATTAATGTGAAGCTCTATGATCGATGAACGCTGTCGAAAGCTGTCACGGTGGTTCTGGAAGTCTTAATAATAATAAACGCGACGAATGGTCTCTCTACTGCAGTGGAAGATTATGTTATGGATACGGTTGATAATAATAGGCAGGTTGGAACGAAAGTAATACATAGGTAACAAGCTGTGGGTATTAAGCGGTTAAGATATTTACGAAATAACGCGTAGAGCCATTAGGCCGGAATATGTTAGGTAGAATTAGCGTGTGATAGGTGTCGTTAATGAAATTAATGTTTAACATGGGTTTAGTTTTTGCGGGATCGGAAAAAAACAACTTGGCGATTAGATATGCACACTTTCTAAAAAAATTCTTTTTTAATTATTCATCAAGTTGGACATCATCGTCATTAAGGAATTATTTTCGTGTCATTATAAGTCTAACTAGGCGCGGGACAATTAAAAATAAGAATATGGTATTGATTTTAAACTTAAAGTGTTTAATGACGTTGAGGAGTTTTAACCTGTAAACAAGCTGTCAAATGCTTCAAATTTGACGTCTGTATTAGGGAATACAATAGCGATAGAATTAATTGTACATAGTGGAGTTCTGAGAAGCTAACAAACGATGTTGAATGAAAATAATTTCGTAATAGGCATTTATGTACATACATCTGAATTTATTTCGAGATGAATAGTATTCTACCTAAAACTGACCTAACAACAAGATGGAACTTCTAAGAATCGGTTTACCAACTTAGTTAAAGTTTTCATAAAATAAACAAGAGTAGGTGAATCTTTATAAAATAGATAAAAGGGAGTAAGAGGAGATGGTACTGAAACAAAGAAGTAAAAGAATTAATAGAACAACAAGCTAAAGCAATCAAATTGTTAAAAGAACAATTGCAAAGTACTAAAACTTCTTAGTTGGAAGGACTACATACATGGTAGCTAGTGATATGGACAAGTTGCCATCTTCTGAAGAACATAAGAAAATAAAAACATTTTAGAAGCATACTAAGGATGATTACACAAAAAAAGGTCGTGTAAACAGTAAACATGAACTCACACTGAAGAAAATACACCATGGTGATGATTCGGAAGATTCCGAAATTGAAGAAGAGGTATGAAAAATAGATTAAATCATAAATAACTTGAAGCAAGGTGGAGGCGTTCTAGTCGAGATAGAATTTTGAATAAACAAACAATGGTAACAATTAGTAAAACGAATGACAGCTTGGACGGGAAAACCGTTAATGAGAGACGCTGACAGATCATCGTTCGGACGAAATGTCAAATGTTGAGACGCGACATATAGGCGAAAACGCGTGAGAGGGACGCCCGTTTGGGTATGCATTTCGGAGGGAAATCGCGTTCAGAATGGCGCTCAAACGTCGGAAATGTCAGATCGTCACATATTTGTTCTCCTTTCCACTAACGGAGCCGGTCCATTAGAAACCATGGGAAAACATGGGACGAATTCAGAGAGTATTCTTTGCCTAATAATACTAAGCCACTGTAACATATCCAACATGAGTGTAACCCTTGTATATCTCCTGCATCCCAAAATTATTCTCATAGCCCTATTTCTTAGCTACTGTCTTCATTATGTAATCTACATGACTTGAACGATAGGCTATTGTCTATTACTACTCCTAAATACTTAATTTCATTTACAAAATCTATAGAGACGTCATCAACAAAAATATTACACTAGGAACCCTATTCCCTATTAACATAGCTTTAGTCTTGAAAGTATTGAGCTTAAGCTTATTTATTTTCAACCATTTAGAAATATTTTTTAGTACATATCACTGTCATAGATACTCAAAAGTCTATCATCAGCAAAGAGGTTGATATTACAATTCTGTGAAACAGTGCTCAAGTCGTTAATGTACAAAATAAACAATAGCGGACCCAAAATTGTACCCTGTGGGACGCCTAGGGAAACCTCTCTGAGTTCTGATGTTCCGTCTTCGTATTTAGTTACTTGTTAGGTAATCTTCTAACCATTTGAGGACAACACCTCGAATTCCGTAGATATGAAGTTTCCTTGTCAAACGATTTCTATCAATAGTTTCGAGATCCTGAAAAACAGATACTATTATGTTATTATTCTCTATTTCCTCTTTCCAATTTGCAAGTACAAAACTTAAAGATGTTTTATAAGAGTGACCTCTCCTAAATCCAGATTGAAAGTCAGCTAAAATTTTATTTTTTCCATGAATTCCTCGAATTATTCTTTGACAACGTCTTCAATGATCGTTTCCATAGATGGCATCATGTTAATAGGTCGCACACACTTCTTTGCATTATTCACCTTAGGTATAGGAACAACAGTAGCTCTTTTCCAAATTGTCGGAAAAACGCCTGTTGTGAGAGACTCGTTAATGACCTGCAGCAATGTTTCACCGATAACAGGAAAAGCATCCTCAATGATACCGGGATGAATACCGTCAGTACTAGATTTCTTTTTCATGTTTACAAATATTCGGATTAGTCTCCTAATTCATTTAGAGCATCAGATGTGCCGTTTAAATTTCTGGCAAATCCAACTGACGTTATCATGTTTTGAAGGCGTTTAGATTTACTCGTCTCGTTTTCCTCTCTTCCTACATCTTCTGAAGCACTTTTAAAATGCTCCCAAAGTCGCAAATAAAAAAAATGGTCACCTGTTTCAGTTCATTGTAGATTTTAGGCGACTGATGGTATTAAGTGTAAATTTTGTCCATAAAAAATTTGAAATGATTTATACCAACCACTTTGTCAATCACATGATTGATTGCCAATTTTAATCAATGTTAAATAATTATTTGAGCAAATTGGTGCAATACCTGACAAAACCAATCAAACATTCTTGGCGGAAGTTCTCGTCAAATCCATTTTCATTTAAACAAATTAGTAATTGTTTTGTAATATTCTCTGCAGAAGTGTCTGAAAGCTCCATTAAATCCAAGTTGAAAACACAACCTTCTCAAGAAATATCTTCATAAAAGGCCCTAATAACAACAACCAAAACCGTTTTTCTAGTACTTCTTCTACTTGGTAGATTCGTCGATTAAGATCGACATTTTTTTTGAATCTATTCGAATGTAGTATTTTTTCCCATTTGTCTTTTATATTTTACGATTTTATAGATTTGTTCTAAACATCCTTTCTGTTGTTAAAAATTGTAGTTTATTCATTTCATCAACTTCACTTTTTCAGATTTTTGCAAAATTTCAATTGCTTTGGTGTGAGGTTTAGATTTCTTATGTTCAAAATTTTTTTTCGTAAACTAGATTATTGAATGTCTTTGCTCATAAGTAGGGAGGCTACGTTACTACCAAGCCACATTGACCGTCAGGTTTTAACCACTAATTTGTATCACTTTCTAATTAATTAAGCTATCTAATTACTGGAATTCTGCTAGGCTTAATTAATTAGAAAGTGATACTAATTAGCGGTTAAAACCTGTTTCGCAAATCAAGGTCAATGTGGTGTGATAGTAAAGTAACCCCCCTACTTTCTTACACACTAAACAACCTTAAGCGTTGTTCTTTACTATCAACCATTCGTTACTGGCTTGATATGACGCATTCTGTTCTTCAACTCAATGTTGTTAATGTTTTTGACAAATTCATTGGAATTTTGAACAGTTATAAGCTCTCAATGTGTAGCAAAAGGCAAGTATGATATCTCGATTTTGACATAACTATTCATATCGTATAGGTAGTCTAACCTCAACTGTCAGAATGCATATATATTAGTTAAATGACATTTCGTACTTCTAGTAAAATACTCTCACTTACTTTATACACGATTTTGACACATTTCTACTGACAGTTATGGCAAATAGCAAACAAACAAACAAACTTGATCAAAATTGGAAACGGTACATAATGTATTAGATTAATTCGAATTTGCTGCATGATCAAGACCGAACGTTTTGATAAGAATGCCGTAAACATATCATACACATGTATAACTAGAGGAGGTCATTCAATCGGATAGAATTCTGTAACAGCCCGTTATAAAAAGATATAATCTCTACAAGAGAGAAATAACTGAATCCGTTGTCAGCTACCGTTGTCACAGGAGAAGTAATATACGCCAATAACAGTGATTTATGACTATAGGCAACTGTTTAATACATCAATAGAACGAGGAAAACTGTACAGACAACAGATTGCATTACAATAAAATAAGAATTCAATTTAAATTTCGTGTAGGATTCCTCAATACGCTCGGGGTCCATTAAATCACCTTTAATCAATTCGTACACCATAATTTCATTATCCCAACCTCTTGTTCCTACCAAAACCGACGCGATGGATGTCGCCATTAACGTCAGTATTCCTTACCCGAGATAAATTGCGTTCGCTTCGCGTACAGGGTTTCCAGTTTCGATGTTTCGGATTCGGGAGATTTATAGGTATCGATGCAGAACACACGTACACACGTAAGAAGGAGATGCTGTCCGGATTGCGTTGCCCGCGGGTGTAATTAGCGCGAATTTAATGCAAATTACCTGTAAGCAGTAATGAATGAAGAAATTTTTGGCCAATTTTTAATGTCTTGCAATTATAAGATCATTCTCGTTATCATAGATGAAGTTTGCTAACCTGAAATTGCAAAAATTGAAGGAATAAAGGGGAGTTCAGAGCTCTCCGTTTGTCCGTTTGCGTTTGTACGTTGACCAATCACAGCACGTTATTTTTATGTGCTTCACAGTCTATCCGATAACGGATAAAGTTGACCGACGTTGAACTTTGTACGCGTCCGTTCATCCGTTTACGAAAAAAGTGAGGTTAGACCTGTCACAACAAAACGGTTAGCATAGGAAATTGATCTGTCAATAAACGTACGTTACAGACGCAACGCTATGAACCGCAAAAAAATTTTCATCCGTCAACGTATAAACGCAGACGGACAAACGGAGAGCTATGAACTAGCCCTTAGTCTTGAAATACCAATGACAGTTTATGACAGCTGTCGCTGTCAACCTGACGTTTTTAGACACTGCATTAGGATCTTGAAGTTCTTAGATTTCTTTGTGCTACATTCTACCTTATCCCCTTAACTTGTAGTCTAAACTGATCTCCAAACTCTTGAAGATATTTAGGGCTATGGATTTAACAACAGTTGGTTAGTCTTCCACTATTGAAGAAGCAGTTTTGATATGAGCAGTGAATGGGGATGGCAAAACTAGAATTGTGTGCCTTTGGGTCAGAGCGTCCCTAGAGCGTTTCAAGCTCCTTGACTGTATGAGTCCTCATAGCGACTTTTCAGACATTCCTCAGTACATTGTTGATTGGCGAAATTGAATCTTGGTGAATTTCATCGAATTTTAGTTTAGCCAAATCTCTTAGTGCCTGCAGGATTATAAGTCTATTGATTTGAAGACTGTCTCTCACTCGAGTTTGATATCACCAATTATCGCCTCCTCCTTCACATGATGGTGCAGTGAAGTGAAACCGATTGGAGCGTCCATCGTTGCGGTCGGAGAAGTTCGAATTGCACCTGCAATGTTCTATCATGCACTAGATTTTTTTGCAGCCCTTCTTTCTCTTTAATTTTTGGCCACCATACTAGTGAGGTGTTTGTGCCTATTCTGACTATTACCAAATATGTACAGAAATTTACTGCAGCCTTTGGCTCATCCAAGCTTTCCCCCAAAAACGCCACAGCAACTCCTCGACATATTTCGGAAATGACTCTTCCACATAAGATTGTGGTCGAGGAAAATACCAAAATATCTCACTTCACCGGAGATGCCAATCTGTTTTTGTCCCAACTAGAGCTAGCTTTCTCCTTTCCCTGAACGAGACCACAGCAATATTGTGTGAATTGATGTCTGATGAAGGTCTTCTTGAAGATATCACGACCATATTTGATTCAGAAGAGAGTAGCAAAATTTGCTAGCTTATTTTTTTTCTCTATGACCCTGTATGTCCAATAAACACAGTAAGGGTGAAAATAAACCCTTTTTGGAATATCCCTTCATGACCACTACCTTTGCAGTGGAGTCTCCTCAGATTCTACGAGTTTTCCAGCTAAGTATCCAAATTGCTTGCAAAGAAGTGGATTTTTTCACAAGAATTTCACTTTTAATGTGTAGATAGATCAGTTTCTCCATAGAATTGAGGAGGAACCTTTAATATAAGCATCACCCTGATTTGTTTTCCAATCGAGTTACAACCGAGCTTAATGTGCATGTTGCTAAACTGTTAAGTTTTTGATGCTTTATAATACATTCAAAACAAAGGGCAAATCTGGCAAATTACTCGACTTTTTTCTGGGGCAAAAAACTCACCGCATTCCTGCGTTGGTCTGATTGTATCACCCATTGGTTACAAGATTTTCGTCTAATACCTTCAATGGCAATTTGATCAGGCTTTTTTGACTACAGCCGACGTTGAGCTGCTTTAATTGGTGTTGCGAGTTGGAGTTTGGGCATCAATGGTGTTGGTCAATTTCGTGCAATCTACATCAGTGAGTGGACCGTCTTTAGATTTCCTGCCCAAAACAATCAGAACGATAATTCGTTGTTCTTTCGAATAATTTTTGATTATTTAGCAGGCAACCATTAGCACAGGATGATATGCCAACGGTGGCTATATTGAGTGAGCATAGTAGAACCATGAGGCCTGTGTAGAGGTAGGTATATGGGGAATGTGTTAAATAGGAATTTGTATCACAGCAGTCAATATAATTTGCCTATACAGCTACCTAGTTTTTCAGTAAAAAAAATTCGTTAGAATTTATTAAAGAAATTCAAAATATTCAGTTACTGGAGTGCGAAATATTAATTTCATTTGATGTTCCTTTTTTTCCTAGCGTACCGATTCTAATCACCTTAACATACCTGAAGGACTTGCTGATTCAAAACAATTTGATCCAACAATGCGTCCATGAATAGATTCGTCTAACTAACATCTGTATGAAGAAGAATATTTATCAATTCAACGGTAGTTTTTACGAACAACTGGAAGGGACGGCAATAGGTAATTCCTTGTCACCCTTTTTAGCTAAGCTTATCATGACCCGTTTTGAAAAGGACTTGGAATCTATGGGCGAATATTCTCCTAGGGTTTGGCTAAGGTATATGGATGACATTTTCGCCATTTTCGACACCAAGGAATGTAATATTGACGATTTTCTTAACAGTTTAAATAATCGGTTTGAAACCATAAAATTTTCATATAAAAAGGAGGAAAACAGTCTGCTACCCTTCCTAGATTACTTAGTTGTTAGAAATAAGAATCGTTTAGAATTTGGCGTATATAGAAAAGAAAGCAGTGCACTTCGCTAGATTCCTTCAGATTCCCATCATTGTGCCCAACACAACATGGCAAGTCTGAATTTTTTGGTTCATAGACTGCTCACCTTTCCCTTGAACAAGGTTAGGTGTCAGAAAGAGGTTAAAGTCATAAAAGATGCAGCCAGGTGTAATGGTTTCCAACCTCAGATTATCTATAAGTTAATTAGGAAGTTTAGTTATAAGAATTTTTTGAAAAAATCCACGACTTTTCGAGAAGATATAACAACCACACCTTTTATTACCCTCCCTTTTGCTCCCTTTATCACTAAAGGTTTGAGTAAAATCTTTAAGGAGCTGGATCTTAGGATGGTTTACAGTTCAGGCGCTAATTTGAGAAGTCTGATCGGTAACCCTAAAGATAAGGTACAGCCGTTGGAAAAGTCGGATATTTATGAAATTAGTAAAAATGATCAAAAATATATTGGGCCAACAAGACGTTCCATCTCAACTGGGTTCAAAGAGCATATGGCTAATTTTAAACATAACAGAATTGAGAAGTCTAGGGTTGCCCAACATATTTGCGGAAACGATCATAATATTGATCAACTCTAATGTAAAATTAATTCGTCCGATTAGTAATTGTAAATTTCTAAAAGTTTTTGAAAGTTTGGAGATTTACAAAAACAAGTCGTGTTTTCGTTAATGCAAAATTAATGATGCGAAACTTTTAAGTTTCTTTTGAAGTTGTTTTTGTAATATTGTTTAGTTTTATTATTCCCTTGATGATGACAACATTGCTGTCAAAACATGTTGGCAATTATCAAAGTGTTTGATGTTTTGTAGATGATAGTGAATTAGTGTTCTATTAACTGTGAAGTGACTCATTCTGATTGAATAGATATTCGGTTGAGTAGATAGATAAAAAAAAGTTGGACAATGTCTTCATATTTTAGATAACCATTTACCCAAATCAATCCCAACACATGACAAACTTCGTAGGTTTGCACCTATTTTAGATTCCACATCAAAATTTTCCAAAGAAGTATCGTGAAGGCTTAAAATTATTGATTTTCTATGGCATAAATAGATTTGATATCGAGTTGAAGTATATTCAGACCAGGAGAATAATGACGAGCAAAGACTTATTTAAATTGAACCGATTTAGTAGCATCAGCTAATGTTGTTGTCAGATTATCCAAGATCAAATTTTAGATTATATTTCTTACATAACGTTAA
>SMLS01048487.1:0-14701 GCA_004785975.1 Popillia japonica | reverse complement strand
AAAAAAAAAACATTGCATGGCATTCATTTTGAGGACATGTAAATTCTTTGTGTGTAACTATTCCTATACGTTGTATTTACTTTACTAACGTATGGAACATCAGCTTTGAGAAAAAATTTTCACGAGGAACGAGGATGGAAAAGCTGCTCCTTTGCGAGTTACTTTGGTGAAATGTTAGATTTGTCAAAATAGTTTTATAAGGGGTACCAAGATAAAGATTACGAAAGTTCTTTGTATAATTTAGTTGGACAAGAACTTAAACACAAAATTGCTAACATTTTTCGAGACCAACATATCGGACTGTCAACTATTTGCTTCACAATTGAGGAATGTGAAGACGGCTTGCCATTCATAGGTTTAACGAAAAGTGGACGACCTCCAGTTTTGGCCCCACAGGAAGTAAACAGACTCATCCAATCTGCTCAGGACAGAGTTGGCACATTTATGTGTACTTTAGGCCGTAGATTTAGAATTGCGCATAGGACTGTTTGTAGAATTCTAACTGAAAATGAATTAGAATATGGAAAAAGGAGGGAGCGTCCTAAATATGCCGCAACCCAACTAGAGAATCCAAATACCGCCGAACATTACGGCGTCATCATTTTTGCCAACCGAGTTTATTGTTTTGGATGATGAGATATTTACCTACATTATCCAATTTGGAAATAAACGGTACCGACAGTTTTTACACGTCCAATATTACAAATTATCCTGACAACGTAAAATTTAAACCGTAAGCGAAATTTGTCGACAAGATTGTGGTCTGGTGCGCGATTTCTCAAGAGCGAATTTCAAAACCCTGCATTAGGAGACTTAAAGGTGACGC
The DNA here is from genome assembly GCA_004785975.1 of Popillia japonica. NCBI lineage: Eukaryota > Metazoa > Arthropoda > Insecta > Coleoptera > Scarabaeidae > Popillia > Popillia japonica. The sequence continues at coordinate 13,875 of SMLS01048487.1, read as the reverse complement.
TATGGTTGCAAGCGCCTATACTCGCAAATATCTACCAGAAGTGATAAGTTTCATTAATACTCATCATCCAAATGATGATGTAATATTCTGGCCCGATCTGGTTTCATGCCATTATGCTAGAATCAATCGTAACTGGTTAACTCAACATAACGTGAATTATGTACCTATGGAAGACCCGTCAACATACTCCAGGTGCGCACCATTGAGGCGTTTTGGGGACTACTGACAAGGGAACACCGGCGTGTGTCCCGCTCCGATTTCGATGAAACTTTACAGGTCGAAAGAGTACCTCAAAATAAGAGACACGTATTTTTTTAATCTGCGTATCCGCACGATTTTGGGGTACAGCTCCCTCCAAAGTTTGGACGATTTCTCAATTTTTGCAAATATTTCCTAAACTATAACAGATATTAAATTTTCTTCTTAACATAATTTGCAGCATATTGCATGGCCCTACGGGTGGCGTCGTCTGTATTCGCAAAAAGTTAATAACGGGGGACGGGGTAACCCATATCCCCCATTTTTTTAACATTTTTTCTTTTTCTTATTCATCAAAAGAAAGCCGTTTTTACATAGAATACGATGATGTATAACAAGTTCTGACAATTAATAATTCTAAAAATAGAAAAATAATAATAAAGTTTCAAAATTAATAAACTTGTCTATTGATTTAAATCAAATGAACTATAATTTATATGATATAATTTTCTTTGCTTAACATAATTTCCAGCATAATACATGGTCCCAAGGTAGATATTTTCACAAAAAGCTAATAACGAGGGACAGGGTACCTCCCATTTTTTTAATAATTAATTTTTTCATTATTCATCAAAAAAAGATCGCTTTTACATAGAAAACGGTGATGTATAATAAATTTAGAAAATTAAAATTAGTAATAATAACTCAAAATAAATATATGTACGTGTCTATTGTCATGAATTTGATATGCACTTATCTACGCATACGTGAGTTTTCTTAAATATTCAGTAACTACAGATATGAGTATGAGATGTGAGTACGAAAGTTTATGACAAGGGTTGGGAAGCCCAAAATGAAGCACACTTGTGGGCCAGAATATTCCTGAATATCCGAGAAGTGAATATAAACGTCGTCCAGAGAATGATGGCGAAAATTTTACCAAAACTGTGAGCCATTGAGGACCAGGGTTCCTTATCGTTTTTGTGATGTTTTCGTATCTACCAATGTTTATGTTTCCACTACAAATCGATTTCTGCCTTTGATTTTTTCTCAAAACAAAGTTCCAGCGCTAATAACTACATATGTGGTAGCTAGGGACTGATTGCCTGATTATTTCGAAAGTTCTATGGGTTTTACATACCAATTAAGAAGGAAACTAACTGCTATTTCCAAAATTAAGAAGGAAACTAACTGCTATTTCCAAATATCATAAACGTATTTACAGTAACATACTCAAAACGTTTTTTAATATGTAACATTTTTCCATCAACTTCCAATTAGATACATTCTCTTTATCTTATATAATAACTGATACTTATCCAGCCCATTTCCTCAAAGCGAAAAAGAATGACGGTACTCTGCGGCACTTTTTATGAATATTTTATAGCACGCCGATACTTCAGAGACTGTGAGATAGCAAGATATGGATAGCGTTATGTCTCTGTTTCTCCTTTTCTGCTTAGACAGACTAGGACGATGATACCTTCGGTTTTGGAAAGCAGATCGGCGCATGAAACCATGTCTTTCGTTCTTACCATTTGCTTTAGCGCTATCGATCGAACATTAATGGTAGCATTTTCCGGAAGATATCCAAACGACATCTTGATTATATCGGTGCGACGGTGAAAATACGCATATCCTTAGCACAACATACGCGGGCTTATAGGCGAGAGTAAAATTAAGGTTGAGTTTGCCGTTGATACGATGTGCGGTAAAGGTGTATACATTACTTTGATTACTTTTGAAACTTTTCTGTTTTTTTTTTTAACTGAAAACCATTGTATAGCATTCTTACATATTTACCATATTCACATACGTATGGATGTTATGTCCAAATTGAATTTTTTCTGCAGACATACCTACGATAGTAATGAGTTATATGCAAAAAGTACAAACAATAATTGCAGTGGCGATATACCCAAAGCCCTTGCTAAAACGGCATAGGTACCGATGTGTATAAATGTAAACATGGAAAAATATTTAATAGGTATCATGATTTAATATTTCTTTCAGTTATAAAAGTACCAGCTAATGGGTAGCTTAACATTATTGATTAAGATCAAATTATAAGGCTACGTAATAATACAAAACACTCATCATTAATAATACTGTGGAGTCACGATTATTCGTGTTACGGTTATCCGAGTGATCGCATTATCCGAGGTACCACTGCTTGTCGTCGGTAACGATATGGTTGCTGTAGAGAGGTCCCTACACGTCCCTAACGTAGGGATTTTCCCTGCTCATCTATCAGGCAGAACATAGTTATAAATACACCTGCGTTACTATGTTGTGTACATTACTTTCCCAGAAAATACATATTACTTAACATTTGTTGCGTATATTTGTTATTACAATATGAGTGGGAAAAGAAAGCATGGAGTAATTTTATTAGAAAAGAAATATCGGCCAATACAGCGTTTAGATGGAGGCGAAACGATTACAAAGGTAGCTGCAGACATGGGTGTTAGCGAAGTGACAGTGGAGGATTGGAACAGAAAACGTAAAGATATTGAGAAGTGAATTTCACAAAGTGCATTAGTTAGTGGTAATACAAAAAGGAAGGTTATGAAGCATAGTAAGCACGAAAAGACTTCAGAAGCATTATTTATTTGGTTTACTCAAATGCGAGAGAAAGGTAATATATTGCCAAGACCGATTTTACAATCAAAAGCTTTAGAGTTTTACAATCTTCTTGAAAATGGAGCACGGGAATTTGCAGCAAGTGTTGGTTGGTTGGATCGTTGGACGAAAAGGTATGGTGTTGGACAACTATGTATTTCTGGAGAAAAACTCTCAGCTAACAACGAACCCTTCAAAGAAAAATTGCAAAAGGTTATTGAAGATGAACAGTTAAGTGTCTAACGATTGTATTATTGCATTGTATGAAACCGGATTGAATTACAAGATGCTCCCAAAAAAAGCACTTGCTTCTCAAAAAGAATGGTCTCCTTCAGGGTATAACGAAAGCAAAAAACGATTAACAGTTTCGGTTTGTTGCAATAAGTCTGAAGACAATAAACTTTTGGTTGTGAAAAAGTCAAAAAGACCAAGAGCTTTCAAGAATGTTAATGTTGCAAATTTACTTGTTCAATAAACAAACAAAAAAAATGCTTGGATGCATTCTTATTTGCGAAACATTTTTTCCGGGCGCGTAAAAGTTTTCCGATGATAATAATCTTCCACATACTATAAAGCTATCTTGATTTTCGATAATGCTTCATCTCATCCAGACGAAAGTGAACTGCATGACACACAAATTCGTGCACTTTTTTTACCTCACAACGTAACATCTCTTATTCAACCTCTTGGCCAGGGTGTACTAGAAAATATGAAGTGTAGCTACCAACGGCATCTTTTAAGGCATATTTTGCTCGACTTAGACAATAGTCAAACCATAACTGGACACTTAATTAATAATTAATATAAAAGATGTGATTTATTGATTGGTGGACTCTGGAACTGACATTAGGGAGACGACAATTATTAAATATTAGAATAAAATTTCTACTAACCAAATGGAACTTGGTATAGTAGATGCAGCTGAAGAATCGGTTTTAGACTTTGCAAACAATCTCGATATTTCAACTGCTTTAAATGAAAATGCTATAGCAGAATAGATAAAATATGAAAATGACGACTACTGAACATTTGCAAAAAGTATTTAATAGCCACAGATTTTACGCTATTAAAACAGCTGTTTTACATAAACCTATCTCGAACGACAAGAAGATACAGCTCGATATATACGTCGATATTTTAGTACTACGACGACTTCAAAAGTCTGCACTGGTGCCAAGAAAAGACAACCATTTATGAGTCAAAAATCCATTACAGATTTCTTTAAATAAATTAATTTCTTGCAGAAGATTTATTACGTTCAATATGTTAAATTGTTCAAAGTAAATATATTATTAAATGATTCTTTACAGAAGACTTATTAAGTTATATTATGTTACCTTGTTTTTCAAGATTATTATTTTGTGTCTAGTATTTCTGGTATCATTTAAAATTCTAGAATTAATTCATTTATGTTGTAAAGGAATAGGCCAGATATAGAAATTGGAAAACACATTGTTCTCAAACGGCAATCAATATTATCCGAATTTTTGTTTATCCGAGGTGCTGTCGTTTCACCGATTATTATATAAAAAAACTAAAATACGTATGTGATATATTCTTATAACAAATATTTAACATCGTGTCAAACTTCGTCAGAGTACCTATAGGAAGATTATCTTAAAAACTGGTCCCCCTAAACATTTACTACCCAACCGTTTTTTACTTATGGCACTTCTCCACTCCCGCTTCTTGCCCAGAAGAGTAAGCGGAAATGATGTTTGTTTAAAGTGTTTTCCCATTTCTTGTATCGACGTTTCACTTTTTTTACGTCTATGTACTTGACGCCAGCGACGTTTCTTTAGTATATGTATGTATATGCACATACATAGAGTCACGATGATATGAGCATCTTGTAAAAATTCGTGTAAACTCATTTGAAAATTTAAATTCTTCGTATATGGGGTTATCATAAAGTAATGGATATATTTTAAATTATTATAGCTTTTTAACAAATTAGGTTAATGGCAGAAAAAATCTAAATTCAATAACTTAAGGAGTGGATCTAGTATGTCCAAAAACCAGTTACGGCAATTGCTCAACATGACCTCCATTTTGTTTTCAACCCTTCGCCAAATTGTAAGTGACGGCATTGCGTAACATTTTCTCGTAAAAATACGGACGAATCCAATCAGCTCAAAAGGTGACTTTCTTGCCATGAAGACCTTCTTCAACGATTCTGGTAGATTTTCTACAGACCAGATTCTACAGTTTGGGTATTGACTTCACCATTCAGAGTAAATGCGTCTTACCTTTCCATAAAATACAAGATAACCATGTGGGTTCAATTTCCAATTTTGAACATTACTCACAAACGCGCAATTCGCGTACCTAGTAGTCAAATCTGCCGCCTTTAATTCAAACAGCATTTTCGTATTATAAGGATATACATTTTTACAACTTAGCGTACAATTTTCCAACCCGCGGTATACGGCACTTGCAATCGCTTTAATATCGCTATATCTACATATATTCACTGCCGCTTGCTGGATTATCTCTGGCTGGCATGATTTTGATGTAGAAATTGTGCACCTTGGGCATTACTAATTGTGGATTTTTCCGATCTTCCTGTAGGTTAGTTACAGACCCTGTTCTTTCAAATTTTTGTATCAAATTACCGTAGGCTTTCATTTGACAGGGCCCCACTTTCAAACCCATTCTCGTACAACATTTTCGTAATCCAGGTGTTTTTCATTGATAATAATTTAAAATATATCAATTACTTGATGATAATCTTGTATAATAGCAACTCTATTATCGATAGAAGCAAATGTCATTATTATTTATTAGTATGGCTCCAGTCTAGAAGATTTTTAACAGTTCACGATATATGTTTACATATATGTATTATAATGGAAACTAGACTTGAAATTGAATTTACTACTCTCAGGGGTACGAAGAAAAAAATATGACGCATGTAAAGATAGCTAAGCAGTGCAAAGCGTACATCAAAGAAAATACAAAGCGTACATCAAAGAAAACAAACTTGAAAACACACGAAGAAAACTTTATAATCCAATAACAATTTATTAGAACTAAGTTAATAGGCAAAAAATATTTCATTGTTTAGATTACAGTTAAACATATAGATATGTACATAATTGTATATTCCAAGACAAGAAATTTTACGAAAACACTAAACACATCAAAGCCTTGTTCAATAGATGAGATACAGTCTGTAAATGCATTAACGTTCACATCATTCGCCATAAATTTCCTGGCCAGAACTTTCATCGCAACTCAAAGATTTATCACGCGATATTTTTTAATGTAATACATGAAGATTTATTCAGGACCGTACAATAGGTTGTATTGTAAAAGTACACTCTACAATTTATTGTTAATGAGCAAGTTGATACACTTTCATCAACTGCTGAATATTCAGTCATCATTTCTTCTAGATACTACAAATAAGCCGCACAATATTACCCACATATTACTTCCATTCGGCAATGAGGGTATTAATTTATACAGGAAGTGGAGTATATGTATGCTTATAACCATCTCTGTACTTATCTTATTTTCCTGACTTTTTTTTCTACTTGTAGGTCAACTAATAATAAATTTGATTTTTAATCCAATTATAGTGTTTTAATTGACCTGCAAGTGGAAAAAAATATCAGGAAAATAACACAAGAAGTATACTAGAAAACACATGGTATATTTCCAGATGATACTTAGATTATTTATCGCAAACTTCTTCTCCTATCCGAACATATTGTTTTGACTATTAGCTGTGCACCCACGAACTTTAGTTATGTCCGGTATCTAGCGGTATAGCCTACGCTTCTGTCACCATGTCCGTTTTATCTTAAAGGGAATAGTGACAGGAGCGCAGGCTGTACCGAAAGATACCGGACATAAACAAAGTCCGTGATGGTACATCTATCTTTTTCATACTATAGCTTTATTGAATTCTTTTTTATCTGTAGAAACGCGACATCTATATTGGCTATGATTTTTTATATGTAAACATTCCTTTACGTATATGTCCATGTACATACAGGGTGTCCCATGACATGACTGCCAAAACCTAAGGATGTGTTGTTGAGGCAATTTAAAGTCAAAAATGTCTAACCAACATGTGACCAAAACTCTGTCGTAACTGCCCTACAAGCCATTGAAGTTTTATATAACCCCACTAATGCAAACATTAAGTGCCGGTGGTAATTTTGTTGTTATCAATAAGTCGGTGTAGTACTGAGTCATATTTATTATTTAATGTCATATAAAACGTCAAATAAGTTAATTTGGCCCGTCGTTGTCTTGTGTAAGATTAAAATACTCCTCAAAGTATGTTCACTTTTTCGAATGAAGAATACGCCGATATTCACTTTATTTATAGATTATGTAATGGAAGTGCACGAGCGGCAGTGCGTGAATATCGTCAACGATTTCCCGCTCGTAAACTACCTTGTAGAACTGTTTTTAGCAATGTCCATCGATGTTTAAGAGAAACAGGTAAATTTCCTACAGCTACTTCAGAACGTCCAATTCAACAGGAACTTCTTCAAGAAGAAGCAATCCTTAATATGGTAGACGATCAGCCTTCTACTAGTGTCCGAAGAATAGCCAAGACACTTAACGCAAGTCGCATGAGATTATGGAGAACTCTACACAATTTCAGTTTGTACCCTTACCACGACTTAATTGTTCACGCTTTAAAACCTGCTGACTACGCATCAAGACTAGAATTTAGTCGCTGGTTACTGAGAAATCGAAGGTTTTGTCGGAACATATTGTTTACTGATGAAGCCTCCTTCAACAGAAACGTCATCAACAACATCAGGAATTCACACTCTTGGGCATTAGAAAACCCACGGCAAGTAAGAGAATCTTATTTTCAAAATAGCTTTTCGGTGAGTGTTTGGTGTGGCTTTATAGACACTCGTCTCATCGGTCCGTTTATACTGGAAGAACGTCTCACGGCCATTCGTTATTTACGTTTTTTAGAACACGACCTTCCAGTTTTACTGGATGATGTTCCTCTTAATATAAGACGACGAATGTGGATACAGCACGACGACGGCGCGCCTCCGCACTTTGGAAGACAAGTAACCGATTTTCTTAATGAAAATTATACAAACGGGTGGATTGGAAGAGGTTAAGCAGTTGCATGGCCAGCAAGGTCACCAGACTTTAATCCACTTGATTACTTTGTATGGGGTAGGCTGAAAGATTTGGTTTATGCACAAAATGTTGAAACCAGGGAACAACTTGTTGCTAGAATTCTGGATGCTGCAGAAACTATTCGTGCTGATACTGAGACTATTAGCAGAGCTACCACTTCAATTCTAAGAAGAGCTAGACTATGTATACAACAATTAGGTGGGCATTTTGAGCAACTAAATCAATAAAACGACTTTTTTTAATCAATTATTATTTGTATTACTGTATAACTTCAAATGCTTGTGGATCAGTTACGACAGAGTTTTGGTCAGATGTTGATTAGACATTTTTGACTTAAAATTGCCTCAATAACACATCCTTAGGTTTTGGCAGTCATGTCATGGGACATCCTGTATATAGGCACTTTTGAAATTTTTGAAAATAGAGTACTGAACAAACCTCTTGCAGTCACCTTTCGAATAAACACATAACGATTAATAAACCTACCAAGTTTACATAAAGTATTTATTAAACATCTTACGATTGAAAAGTGTGCAAATTGAACCAGTATTTAGCGGATTCATTTAAGAGGTTAGTGAACTGTTGAATTATGTAGGATTGACACAAAATATACTCCAATTATTGCAAATATCGAACTACCTTTAAACAGCAGAAATAATAAGTGATTTCCAAACTTTCACTATTGGATAGTTTGCACGATTACGCAAAAATCGTATTGAATTGATAATATACATATGTAAGTACATTAGTATAACAAGTAGCAGTATAATGTATGTAGAAAAGTCCTTTTAATATGCAGATAAGTATGTACTTTTGCTTCCTTATGTATAGGTTTAAAATGTAACTTCCACTTCATCGGAATTTAGATAAAGCAACGTACGCAATTTTATTGTGCTATCAAGTACTACATACAATTTTTGCGCAGCAGTTTCGTTTTTTCTAGACGCCCATACATATTTATATTAATTATTATGTCAAATATGTTTTATGATCGCTTGACCGGTACGAAGTTTGACTCGAGCAAACACCTAAATTAACATTGAGCATTATATTATTCTTATTCTTAGTTGGCTCTGTAAACAACTATGCTATAATGGCCGGTGATCGCTGATAATTAACCCTGGACAGAATTCGGATTATAGGAAGCTTTGGATGTATTACCAGAAATTTCATTGGCACACAGTTGGTGCATATGTCTGATCATTACTTAAGAGTATTGTTAGTTACCTTAGCTTAAGTTGAAGAATACCTTGCAAAGTCATTCTCTGATTGGCTAGTACTGAAAATTTGGAAATATCTATGGAAGACGAACCTGATTTATTAGAGTGGATGCTTAAGTCAAGCAATGAATATTTTAATACTACCACTGGAATAGAGAATAGTGTTTGCGGTTCACTTACAGTTCAAAGATATTCAGACTTTCCAAAGTAAGGACATGATGTTTAGACTCTTCTCAATCATGTTAAAGTTGTGGAAGAACAATTCATTCATACGGATAGCAATTGGTATATGTATATGTACATACATATATCTTTACGACCTATGAGTATTTGCCTTTTTATTTTGGATATGAAAATATTTATATGGATAATAATGCTCGTGTTCAACAACAAAACACTACATCAATTTGCAATTTCTTCAATTACCGCAGTTATACTTCCATTTACTCTATAGTTTAATCGAGTTATTCTTATGCAAAAATGTTTGTTTTATCAAACTGAGAATAAACGTTAAAATAATGAAACTAAATGACAAAGCTTACTTGCTGCCTATACTCAGTCGAATAAGTCGTGTGATAATTTAATGAAGCGACTCCAAGAATGCATAAGAGGCAATACACTACTATAATTTTATAGAGTAGGTCAAGTAAACATCGTATAATCGATTAATAGTAAATACCTTAGTCACTTTTATATTAGAATCCGGACATTTATGGCTGCACTAGAAATTATTTTCGGTGTTTCACTATTACATCATCTACCATAAAAACGAATACAGGTATGTGCGCATTCCATATTTTACGTATAGGTATGTTTGTATCTACGTACATACTTACATACATACATAGATTACGTTAAAGTCAGACATGGGCTGCAATCTGATAAGCAATAATTAGGAAAAACTGGAATAAATATACTGCTCCTATATAAACGCTACTGAGCTCTCATGTTCTACCTTTGCATTTTGAAAACATAATAGGTCCATGAACATCAAATGTTTACACGTTTAAATTTTAAAGTATGCATAATGTCATCTGATAAGAATGCAAAGTGCTGTATCTCGGAAACTATTCGTCGTAAAGGCTTAAAAAATTGTTCCTAGTGTGATCAAAAGGAGATCGCCAAAAGTATTTTCAGATTTCCAAAATGGTCAAAATGGCGTAACCACCACCTTAAACTCTTTGACTCTAATGATTTTTCACAGAAATCCACCTAGTAAATGTTATTAAAAAATACGAGTAATTTTTGTTTAACACTTTTTGACGTATCTATTAAAATAAAGTGGCCGGGGTAATTCAATGTTTGTTTAATAAACAGCTGTAACTTGTAAACGACTGAATGAATTTAAGAATAACAAACTCAGCCTTTCTGGAAAAAGCATTTATTCTTCCATCACAGTCGTCTTACGTATCTGTGATATGTCTAATATTTATTCTATTGAAGTGATCGATACATGGTGAAAATTCATAACTAATAGAAAATAAAGGAGAGTTTTTTAAATTTTTACAAATTTATTTTACTGTAAGAGAACGTGTTTCGCTAATAGATTAGGTTCATCAGATGATTACATATACATAGATGTATAACAAAGTTAACGGTCAGGGGAGCCAACAATAAAAAAAATCTACATCATAATACAAATTAGGAAAAATCATTTTTACCAACTTGAAACTAATCATAATTTAAGAAAGAAAGCAAGCATGATTCGTTTCAAGTTTGTAGACCTAATTTTATAAAAAATATAGTGAACTAGTAAGTACCTAAATAGGCTAGTGAAAATCTACCTTATTTGTAGCCTGAAATATCGAAGAAAAAGAATTTAGGTATATAGTTTTCAAAGGAAGTTATTACTCCAGCATTTATTGTTCTTTATTTGTCCTTTTTTAGGGTACAATAATATACATTCATAATTTATTAATTTTAAAATAATAAGAGTATTCTTAGTTCAAAAAATTAAAAGAAATCGTGTAGGGGCATTATAGAAAAGAGGTCCGATTTTGAAATAAAACTAATGCTCTCTTAAGTTCTCGAACTGTCGTCCATATAACAAGCAATTCGTTGTTGGTGCCGTTCATGCGTGAAGCTTGAATTTCTGCTCTTGACAAGCTACGAATGGTATGCGTATTTTTATATCGTCTCTCGTTATTGGTGGAATTTAGTAAACAATATCTTTCAACCGATCCCATAAATAGAAGTCGAAAGAGGTGAGTTCTGGGCATTGGTATGACCAAGGGAATAGATTTCCTCGCCTAATCCACCTCTGGCAATATCTTAGATCTGAATGTTCATGCATATTTCTGGAGTAATATCCTGGACAATCGTCTAGTTGCAAAACCATATTTTACCGTATTTCTAAGGCCACATCTTTTAATAAATAAACCATTTAGTGGTTGATGAACGAAAGAGGAATCTCTAATAGTTCCGTCCAGGCTGCCACACTACATATTGAGACTCCAATGGCTTTGATGTTGGACCCTGCATTAAAGGCTGTCGTAGCCTGTCAACAGCCGAAATTGAAGTTGCTGTAACATCCATGCATGAGCGGCTCCAACAACGCTTTGTGTGTAATGGAAGACAGTTTGAGGATGTAAGCAAGCATTACTTTGATTTCAAAATATTGTTATGCCCAAACAGGTGTTTTTAAATTTTTTTGAACTAGGAATACTTTTGTTATTTAAAAATTATTAAATTTTATCATTGCGTATTGAGAAAAGACACATACATACCAATAAATACGGTTATAATAGCGACTTTTTAAAATCATATAGCAATTTTTTTTGTCGATATTTCAAGCTACAAATGAGATATGGAGATACGGTTTTCTCTGACCAAATTACGTATCATTTCACCACATTTTTATGAAATAAAACTCCTATGGTTGCATTCAATTCTTGTTAGAATTTTTCAATTTTCTGTTATTATATAAAAATGCGCTCTAATGGCATCAGTAAGAATTAGCTAGATCACAGGTAAGATGCGTTTGGTGGAACTATAAATGATTTTTCCAACGAGACTAAGTTTGTTAAAATCCGTTTAATCGTTTAGGAGTTACAGCTCTTTATTCAAGAAAACATTGAAACCTATACGTCAAAAACTGTTAAACAAAATTTACTCTAGTAAAGCTTAGCTCTAAAAACATGCATTTCTTCGACATTTACCAGGTGGATTTCAGTGAAAAATCAAGCAAAGTCAAGAATTTTCTTGTGTTAGCAGTTTTCTTATGTTTTTGCTCCTTAGAATTATATTACAGGTGCTACCTAATTAATTTCTGTTGTTAAAAATCTTTAAATCTTGATATGTTTTTCGTCCCTTATAAGGGACGCTTTCCATGTTATAATCATCTAGTGTTTTAACTGAAATAATATATAATAACGCACATCTTGAAGAGACCGTGAAATACGTCCTTTGTGGGATTTTGTTCCCTATGACTTCAAGAGTCTGAAAGTGATGTACCTTAGAAAAAATAATCTTTCTTTGGACTTTTTGGTAGCAACTTTGAGTAACCAACCATTTACTACAGAGACATCCAACAAATATGCCACTAGAGGCCAATACCAGTTTCTTCGTCTTATACGTGTTCGGTATACGGCAACCAAAGAGTTCAACTTGTCCACTGCACCCATACTTTTGTTACAAGAAGCCACTACTTCTGGGTGAGGAATGTTTTTTCTCGTTTTAGAAGTTCTGTCCCAGAGAGATGTTTGAGTAATTCCATTCTTTTCAAAAATTTTCTCAAGTGTAACAAGCTTGTTGTCTTTCCAGTGTACAAGCATTAAAATTATCATTGCTGAAAAATTCGTATGTTCCTCTCGCGAAACCGTTCCAAGCTTTCTTCGAAGGTACCGGACACTATTCAATTCGAGTTTCTCTGATTGTGCCAGTGGCACAATACTTAAAATCGGGTAAATGGACAAGTAACGGTAAACCTGTAAAATAATTATCGAAATACACCTTATGTTCTTTATTTTTTGGGAGATCTGCTTGTCCCAACAGAGAGATGGCAACATCTACCCCGACATCGAAATGCTTCTCTTTGCTCGAATTGGCATTGGGCTGCAAATAGTAAAAATGTCGTTATCTAGTAGTTTCTTAGTTTAGTTTAGTTTAATTGTATTGTTAGGTATTATTATTATTACGTATATACATAGGATTGTTTACCCAGGCAGATTTCTGAGATCAGGCTTTCTCTCTGCTTTTTTCCTTCTTTTGTAGTTCAGAAAGCGGCATAACGTCGCCAGGTTCGAAGTCATCGCCGTTAGCGGGAACAATTTTACATGGTTGACAGAAAATGCCAAGTGGTTCACATCATCTGAATGCTCAACATCAGACCCATCACTGTCTACTTCTGTCACATTTCCATTTTCTGGTGGTGAAATATAAACATCTGCTTCTTGAGTATCGTCCTCCTCCTCTAAAAAGTCCCGCACAGCGTCCTTTAAAAAAGACATTACGTTTGTGATGTTATATTATGTGTTGTGATTCTCAACTACCAAATGTATGTAGTTCAATATTCACAAACAACAATTGGCACTAAAAATATATTAACAGCTTAAAAAAAAAATTAATTAAATTACTTACCCTCCGTTCCTAGTTGAATAAATAAATAAAGAATCCATTATCACTATGAACGTCAATACGTTGCCTGAACTAAAACAAACAAGCACCGACACGTCTGCTAGAGTCTACAGAACGTGTGTACTGCGCAGAA
>SMLS01048485.1:0-13379 GCA_004785975.1 Popillia japonica | reverse complement strand
TTTTGAGCATCGTAATGAAATGTAATGCCATAAATTAGGTATCATTGTAAAGAGAATCGAAAGACCTTTCAATTGAGGTACAACTCAACCCCCCTTTCCATTTAAGATTTTTGGGGTCAGTTCCACCCTGTCCAAGGGATTGCAGATGAGGGTTTGCTTGTACGCCCAATAAATGTCCCCCTCAAAAACAAAGTTGACGTGTCTGAGTATTTTATTTTTATGTGACATTAAATGCCCAAAATCAATGCCGTTTCGTTTTCGAATGGCCACCCTGTATATATTAATATTATCAGTAGTAATATCCCTAGGACAGTGATAATCACGAAATAATTTTATTACTTTCCGAGAGCACGTTGCTTGGTAACATCCCGACGCCGTAGGCGGAGGGATGTTACGCTAGTTATCGCTAGTGATAACATTCCGGGGTAGTTATCAGTATAATCAAATGTTGATTGGATATCCTGATACATGTGACATAAAAGGATTAATTTTGATTGGTCGAAAATTGAATCCAAAAATTTTCATTGTTATTAATAATAATTAATTATTGTACTATTACGATTTAATTTTTAATTCAAATAAATTGTTGTCAATGCCTAGGCTATGTGATATGTAGGTACATTTATGAACTTAAGCTAAGTTACAGGAAATTTAACCTCCTCCTGCAATCTTAGGAATTCATTTGGATTCATTCGGAACATGTTATTCCTCATTTAATAAGACTCTTTAACGAAATGTAGAGATATTCTAACGTAGATATAACTTTAATCAGTAAGTCTTTACAGGTAATTCTTAATTGGATCATCGATATTATATATTGTCGTCACACAAATAAAGTCTTCATAGGAAAACTTGTTTTTAAGTATGATAGTGTGAAGCTGTATCATGTAAAGAAAACAAAAATTAGGAATGTCTTTAATTAATGTTAACAATAATTAGTAATATGTAGTTATAACGGTAATATATTTCATGTAACTTCTTTAATTTTCAGGAGAAGGTCATTTTGAAAACTCAACACTTGAGAATTTCTATGAAATTCCATATAGTAGTTATTTTCTAATTAGACATTTACCCGTAATGCGATTAAATTTGCTGTCAAGTAGTGGATTAGCTTGTCATTTTGTCTAAAGAAACGTGCTACAGGAAACTAATCAAATTATGAGGATTTATCTCTGTCCGTGGGATATTTGGTCAGAAAATTTTGGGCTTTTTAAACTACCAACACCAATTTTCTGTGAATGTATGGGCTGCCCTAATAAGATATGATTTGATAGGACCATTTTTTCCGGCCAAGAAGATTCAACGGACAATTGTATCTTGAATTTCTTCATGAGCATCTCCTCGACGATATCCCGCTCAACATGAGAAATGAAGCGTGGCTTATGTACGGCGGTGCCCCTGTATATTCCAGTATCGAAGTCCACCGGTTTTTGAACTGAACATTCAACGATCGCTGGATAGGTCAAGGTGAACTTCCTTTCTTCTTTTGGGGACACCTAAAATGTTTGGTTTACAACATGCCAATAAACACAGAAGAAGAGCTAAGAAATAGAATGGTAGCTTAATTCCAGACTATTCAAAGCTCGTCAGGAATATTCCAAAGGGTCCGTCAATCTAAGAAGAAAAGAATTGATGCGTGTATTCGAGCAGGAGGATCACATTTTCAACATCTTTTATAATTTTTGTTTTAAACTTCCTATGAATCGTCATGTTTCTTTATTGAATAGTTTCGATAATTATCAGTAGTAATATCCCTAGGACAGTGATAATCACGAAATAATTTTATTAGTTTCCGAGAGCACGTTGCTTGGTAACATCCCGACGCCGGCCGTAGGCGGAGGGATGTTGGAATGGTGACGTTGATTATATTTACGCCTGTAGTTCGTTTCACCATACTCGGAAGTTTGACACGCTTCAATCTCTGTTGCCCGCATTGGAGAATAAGCAATACAATAAGTAGAATGACAATAAACGTAAACAAAACTCGGAATGACAACGTCACTCGATTTATCGCAAACGTGAAAATCCTACACATACCATAATTCTCATCTAATTGCACAAGAGTTATAGAATTCAATTTTCGTAATATAGTCTAAAGCTTTCGATAGGTTTCCATAAAATCTGTGTAATGATGCAGTATAAAATATTGCAAATTATGTAAAGTCAAAGTATGTATAATTAGTGGAGTGGTCCATAATTAAATAATAATCATAGTAATAATAATAATAATTCATGCCTTAACATCCCCCAACAGCTTGCGCCAATTACAGGGGGCATCGGCTGACCATGAGGTATTATTGCGCCTGCGGCTGTAGACCGACTTAAGATGTTATCTTTCCGCATTTGCTTTGGAATTTGGGAAACTACAGAAAACCAAATTCAGAAAGAACATACCGGAGTTCACGCCCGGATAATAATATAATAAACTATTTAAGAAATCTGTTACAACTGCATTTTCTGGGAAGCATGACATTTATTAACCGGTGTTCTTTGTTTTCCAACATTTTGCAGTCAGCACAAGCAATAAATTACCTTAAACAAACGGTTAATATGAAAACTACGCAAAACAGCAAAATGACAAGAGCTATATAAATTATAGAGTAAAGTACAATATAAAAACCTAACTAAATAACGTTTTGAATTTTAAATTGTATTCAATATACACAAATGTTCATTTTTTTAACAACCTTACCTGGACCACCGCCTCCGTGTGGAATACAAAATGTTTTATGAAGGTTTAGATGAGAAACATCACTACCATAATCTCCCGGTCGACACAATCCAACTTGAGCGTTCATATTTGCTCCGTCTAAATACACTTGACCACCGTTTTTGTGAATTAGATCACACACATCACCAATAGTTTCTTCGAATACTCCATTAGTAGAAGGATATGTTATCATTAAACAGGAAAGTCGACTTTTAAACTTTTCTGCTTTCTCTTTTATATCGTCTATGTCAATGGACCCATCTTGCTTAACTTTCACTGGCTCTACCCGCATACCAGCCATTTGTGCACTAGCTGGATTAGTACCATGTGCACTAACAGGTATTAAACATACATCTCTGTGTTTGTCACCCCTAGCTTCATGATAACATTGAATTGCTCGCAGTCCAGCATATTCTCCTTGGGCGCCACTATTTGGTTGAAAACTAATCTTATCATAACCAGTTATTTCACACAAATCTTTTTCTAATTCAGCAAATAACTGATGGTAACCTAACGATTGGTCAAGAGGAGCAAACGGATGAATGTCCGTAAAGTGTTTTAGCGAACAAGGCATCATTTCAGTAGTGGAATTCAGTTTCATTGTACAGGATCCAAGTGGGATCATTGAATGTACTAGAGATATATCCTTGTTTTCTAAAGTTTTCATGTATCTAACTATTCTCGTCTCGGAATGATGTATATTAAAAACTGGGTGTGTCAAATAAGGTGATGTTCTTTTAAAACTACTTCTATTTATTGACATATTAAGTACTTCGGCAGTGTGTGAAAGGTCTTCAAAAGTGTTTGGAGTGCCAAAAATGTAGAATAAGTCATTTATATCTTGGGCTGTTACTGTTTCGTCCAGAGCTACTCCCACAGACCCATCTTCATAATATCGCAGATTAATTTCTTTCTCTGTTGCTCTTTGTCGTATATGTATTAAGTCATCTTTGGGTTCAACGCGGATAGTATCAAAAAATAGTTCATTAGTTAATTTATTGCCATCACTCTTTAATCCATAATGTAGTATCTAAAAAGAAGACATTTTTATAATCATATAAAACAATAGCATTGGCATCATACGAGGTTATCATAAAGTAAGGGATATATTTTAAATTATTATAATTTTTTAAAAAATTAACTTAATAACAAAAAATAAAGGAAATCTAATTGCTTAAGGAATAGAATTTTACTGTATCTGTGGGAAGCAAACACGTTGTCATTACCATTGTTCATTTTGGAGTTTTATTTTGAAATTACAACTCAAGTAACCATAGAGTTCAAACGCATCAAAAGTAATAGCATGGATTTACAAATAGGATTTGGTTTAGTACAGTGTTATTAGGAATGCAGCAGAAATTATACCTCTGGATTACGAAGATTTCGCACGAGAATAGGTTTGATAGGGAGGCCCTTTCAAATGAAAGCATACCGCAATTTAATACATACATGTGGAGGAACAGGCTCTGCAACTGACCAATCAAGATTAGGAAAACCAAAAATAAGTTGTCTGAATTTCAGAAGTTTTTCATGAAAATCAGCACATAGCCAGAGGTACTGCACTAGCAGTCAGCAGTGCAAATGGGATATCTAAACAATTGCAAGTGCCTTATACCGCGTTTTGGAAAATTTTATACGAAATTCTAAAAATGTGTCTCTATAAATTGAAAATGCTGTTTGAATTAAAGAAGGCAGATTTGGCTACTAGATTCGATTTTGCAAATTGAACCTGAATGGTTCATCATTTTGGTGCCTCATTTTATGGACAAATAAGGCACATTTAACTCTGAATAGTGGACTCAAGTGTAGAATCTAGTGTACAGATGACCCCCAAGAAATCGTTCAAGGCAGTTGTTTTCCATGGCATTTGAAAAAATGAAGTTATGGTTCTTCAAAGTTTCGAAAAGTTAGCATGCCATAGTAGAGCAACCACAGAGGCCGTTCTCGTCGTCGAAACCTACACCAACATGTTGTTTAAGCATATTATAAATCCTAAATTGATATTTGAAAAAGCGAGTGTTCTCTGATTTTTTGAATAAATGTCTATAGTAATTTTTTTTAGAAAAAATCGAATTAAACGTCCAAATTAAATTGCAAAAGTTAAAGGTATTCATGAAGCTTAACAATAGGCGAATCCAAATAATGTAAAAATACACAGAATGTTCAATTTAAAATAACAAAGTTGATGTCAATTTCCGGCACAACCGCAAAAGCTAGAAATCTAAAAATATTTTAATTGAAGAGAACACAATCGATTATATATAATGCTGAATTTAATTTATATTTTTTAGTTTATATGTAGTTTGGCCAGAACGCCATAAACTTCTAATAAACCGTCTCGCTGTGACAGCCTGTATACCTACATATATGTACATACCTCACTTTATGATAACCCCATATGATGTTTTTAACTATTAAGGCAAGTATAATGCTTTTAACTGAATCTATGCATGAGATTCATTTGAAAAGCATTAGTTAATAAGTAGTTAGGAAATTTAATTAGAAGAAAGTGTGGAAGGGCTTTTCAGAAGGATTTGTAATTTCGATTTAGAATATTGGAAAAATCAAAGTCAGTATTATTTAATATGTTTATGTATTACAGTTGACCTACTGACATAACGGGGCTCATACATTGCTGTAAATGACATCCCCTCGTTTAGAACGCAATTTCAACTTCGATTAGGCGATTATTGCTTCCATTTCGGATGATATTTATTCCTTAATTACAATTACTTCCGAAACGAGGTAATGTGATGTGCATGAATATAATACATATATACCATGTATTATGTATTATTTCCACGACAAATAAGGTTAACTCCGCAATTTACCCGAATCACATTTAATCTTTAACTACCAAACAAATAAGATTTTTCCATTTTAGAAATGTACTGTGGGCTCTAGCATTCGTAAATACTACCTATAGTTATAACTAAATAGCGAAAGTAATATTCAACAAAGTTGAACGTAATTACTTAAGAATTGAGATATATAGATTAACGTAAAACTATGCAACACAAATAAATCATTCTTACCAAAGCATAATTATGGACTCGTGTTCCAATATCCTTCAAGCCATTAGGCCCATGATATACAGCAAACATAGCAGACATATTTGCTAGTAATGCTTGTGCTGTACATATATTACTCGTTGCTTTATCACGTCGTATGTGCTGCTCTCTGGTTTGGAGAGCTAGCCGATAAGCATCTCGTCCAGATACATCCCTAGTGACGCCAATCATTCTACCCGGCATCAATCTTACTAAACTTTGTTTGCATGCGAAGAAGCTAGCATGTGGTCCTCCATAACCTAAAGGTACACCAAACCTCTGAGATGTTCCAACTGCAATATCTGCACCAAATTCAGATGGTGGTCTTAGAAGAGTTAAACTTAATAAATCTGTTGCACAACAAACTAGAGTGCCATTATTGTGTGCTTCTTCTGCAACAGTTGTAAAATCTAAAATATTTCCTTCAGTATCAGGATACTGGAAAAGAACAGCCGCAATATCTCTACTGGAAAAATCGGATTTAAGAACATCAACAACTTCAACTTCTAACCCTAAGGAAGATAATCTCGTTTCAACAACTGATATCGTTTGTGGATGCAATTTATTAGAAATTAACATTTTCCTTCTTTTATTGTGCCTATAGCATAACGCTAATGCTTCAGCAGCAGCTGTCCCTTCGTCGAGCAGAGAAGCATTGGCAACTTCTAAACCTGTCAGTTCAACTACCATTGTTTGATAATTCAAAAGTCCTTCAAGGCGGCCCTGAGCAACTTCGGGTTGATAAGGAGTATACTGTGTTGTCCAACCTGGATTTTCGAAAATATTTCTCATTATAGTATGCGGAACACAGCAGTTGTGATAACCCATGCCAATATATGATCTCCATACTTTATTTCGTTCCGCAATTTTGCTTATCCTTTTAATGAGTTGATATTCGCCTTAAAACAAAAAATCAGTTATAAATAATCTATTATTAGACCCCCTGTAAACAGTTATCACAATGACCTTTAAGTTGAAGTAGATTTATTCATGTACATATTTTTACCCATTCGCGTGAAAGATATTTGTATAACATATCTATTTGTAAAAATAATGATGATGAAATTATTTGGAAATCATAATAGTGCAACACATAGTTGCGAAAATTTTAATTCTAATCATTTATGTAGAAATGAAGTTTATAAATTTCTGTGCAATATTATTTTAGCTACATGAATTTTACTGCAACGAATATTAAATGCAAAAAGATATATACTTATACTTTCATAAAGAAACCATAGCTACTACAGTAGACGTATTACTATTAGCTGTAAACTATAGCTATTATGTACTTACATACATAGTTATATTTCTAAAATGAGTACACAAATCAGAATAATGGGGCAGAATCTTTTAAGTGTTGTGCCCCACCTTTCTGCAATATAAACAATGTATTATATGTATATATTCATTAATTCATCAATCAAATTTAACAAAATAGTTTATCAAATTTTCTTGTATTTTTTGTTATCTTAAAATGCAGAATTATTGTGTGTAGAATGTTTTAAAATTTAATAGAAAAACTAAAGATTACCAAATGGCCTCAACAACACTAACCTTTCCTCACAGATATGTACCATCACGGACTTTGGTTATGTCCGGCATCTAGCTGTACAGCCCACGCTTATGTCTCTATTCGCTTTAAGATGAAACGTAGTAGGCATACATACATGGTGACAAAAGTGCAGACTGTATCGCTGGAGACCGAACATAATTAAAGTCCGTGGGTGTACACAAACTATAATAGTGAACATACATATGTATGTAGAACTATAATAAGAACTATATTAGTAAAGTGTTTCTACAGAAAATTAGAAATGTATTAAACAACCAGAAATTGAGTTTTTTTTGAAACTTTGATTGGCCAACAGAATGTTCTGGATTTTTCTATGTTGGCTGTATGTGATCGCAGAAAATACAGCCGCACAGTATTATAATCAAATTCATGATTGTT
This sequence comes from Popillia japonica, assembly GCA_004785975.1. Lineage (NCBI taxonomy): Eukaryota > Metazoa > Arthropoda > Insecta > Coleoptera > Scarabaeidae > Popillia > Popillia japonica. The sequence goes on along the minus strand of SMLS01048485.1, from coordinate 5,665 downwards.
TTCAAAGTTAAAATAGATGGGTCAACTCACAAGTAATATAAATCTACGCACAATTTTTTAATCAAATATATATGAAGATAGTCAACATCACAAAGTAAACACAACAATTGAATGAATTAGAAAAATCTGTAGAAATGTGAAAGTAATGTAATGAAAAGAACCTATTGATTAATATGAAAATTATTTGCCGCAAATATTACCAAATTATTCCTATCTTCTTCGAACAACGCATCATTTATGTACACATTATGGAATTGCTTTAATCTTTGGTGTCGCATACTACATAATAGAGATATAAGTATGTATAATATAACTAGTTTTGTGTAAAAGCAATAGGTAAGAATTTTATAACTTCTCACGTAAATATGAAGTAAATATACATACAGTAGTTGGCCAAAATATACTTAGAAGTGTTACACCCAGAAGTAGTAATTTATTCAACTTGAATTTTTTTCATCAAAATGACTATGCTATGATAAGAATGTCAACTTTTTATCATTGATACTTTTCTGTGAAAAACAAAATGTCTCTTATTTTCCTGCGAAGAGATTCATGTTCATTACAGCTTACTAATACAGAAAGATTTAGTGTCCATCTAAAAGTGTTGTGATTTGGAAGACGTCATAATTATCACCGTGTTAGTGACTCTCACAGGGATAGAATTGTTGCCTATCGAGATGTTGGTTTGTGCTATAGCGAAATTAGCCGTCCTGTTAATTGTACTGCAATATCAGTAATACGTGTGTGAAGAAGACAAACTGGTCAACTGAGGCGTCCCACAGAGATAGGCGCTTCAGATAACTAACTCTACGAGACCGTTTTGCTACAATGCAACGCGTCAAATCGCTGGCCAATGGTTTAGAGAAGAAGGTAGACGTGTTACTATGCGTACACTAAGCCTTTGGACTATTTTCATACCACCAGTACTGTTGTTCTAGTGCTGTTAACTTAAAATAATTAATTTAATTGTTTATTGTTATTTAACAAGCGTTTGCACAATATGCAAAATGCAAAAATTTTCGGGTTATTAGAGACCGCAAAGTACCTGCAACAAGAAATTGCACGAATAGAAGGGGTTTATCAATAAGCAGTTCAACGGATTGCTTACTTGATAAAAGAAAGCATGCCTACACCATGTTCAGAGAGACCCAGTTATTGACATTTAAAATGACAAAAATCACGCTATGAGTGGGCCAAACAATTCAAAAACTATACGATTAATGACTGGAGGAATGAAAGCCAATTTATAAATCCGAAAAAGCAAAGTCATTAGAAAAAGAAATGTACTGAATTTCGATTTTCTCTTAAACTTTTGACATTGTGTTCAGTGACGAAACACGGACAGAATCGCTCACTGAAAGGGGACGTCAGAAACGTCCTTCAGAATATTTTCATGCGACTATTTGGTAAAATCTGTGGTACACCCACCGTCGGTCACGATATGGTCATTTATAACGGCATAGGGATCAGGACCATTATCTTTCGTGAACGTAAGTATGAACCAAAAACAATATACCTAAGCACGTTTTAGAAAATGTTTTAATGCCATATTCGAATGATCTGGACACAAGGACCCATATAAATTTATGCAGGACAATACTCCGTTCGCCGCAGCAAGGTCGATTGAGGGTTTTCTGGAAGCAGTAGACATACCGATACTATCGTGGCCAGGAAATTTTCCAGATTTAAACGCGATCGAAGCTGTGGGGAATACGTTAAAACGTCTGGTTTGCTTTGAAGACAATAATAATAAACTGTGCTAGAAGCAAATGTACATATATGTACCTATATTTTACCTTTTTATAGTTTTTAACAAATGTTTAAATAATTGTCCATTTGTTTAAGTAATTTAGTAAAATTATAACATTTTGAGAAGGCTCTAATATTTTGGCCAGGTAGGTACTGTAAATCGATCATACAAAAAATATAAAAGTAAGCTCCGAAAATAATCTGAAATATTACACGGCTCTAACAAATTATCACCTATTATTATTACTACTGTATTAATAATTACAAATAAATGCGTAAATGGTTTTACAAAAACATTAATTTAAATTTCGGCAGTACTTACTTACAGGTTCTTCGATATTTAAAAATCGTTTCAAACGTATATTTACTGGAACCGCTTTATCGGTTAATTCATTCAAACTCTAAAAAAAATAATTACTTTTGATGATAAAAAGCACTGTAGGATGTTTTATATTTCTTACAAGTGAATATATATCACATACTGCTAATTAATGTAGTCTAATTTGAACATAACAATACAGAAAAGAAAAGTAAGTTACATACCCTAAACCCTAATGTATCGAGCATAGTAATAATATCGCTATCTCTGGGACCGATATGTCTGGAAGGGAATTCATCTTTGTTCGTAAATAAGGGTTCATCTTGTTTGATAATAGTTTGACTGCAGAAACACCTGAAGCCAGTCTTTGCTAGTTTTTTATTTCTTAAAACTAATTTGTGCATCATTCAAACAGCTACAGCTCTTTGTTGAGTAATAACGCACTCTACAGAAAGTAACTCGAAAATATCTTTATTACAGTATCACAGAATAGAGGTCAGACATTACACAGATAATTCTTGTGATAAATAACATAAGATGGTCTGTGTATATTTAGTAATACACAGTTGTAATCAATAGAAAATATACATACATGTACCATTACGTTAGATTTAGTAAGTAACTACTTTACGATGTCGTAAGCTGTGCTTCATGTTCTCAGGAAAATTCATATGTAGCAATATCAATATTACAAACAATAACATTTTTTTTATTAATGAAAAACTAATATTAAATAATATACCGCAATAATGAAGTAATTTATAGCAATAGCGTAGCTTGATTAATGCTTAATATCTTTCTATAATGTCACTAGTGGAGATACAAGACCAACTAGAGCAGCTTCTTATAACAAAAGCTGTGAATAAAGTATGCACAAATAACTATAAAATACGTAAGTTTGCTTATGTGTTTGGTAAAATATTTTGATATTTAGAACGCTCTATGGTTTTATTACACTCGTTATACATATTTGTATAATTTACCATCAGTTTGTATTTATTCTATAACACAAACTTTATTTACTGACTAAAGCTTTAAAAACAAAAATAAAATCAAAATAATGTATCGGACTTAAAACAAAGATCATCTACCTGCATAAATACTAAATTAGGTGTCCCATTAAATCAAAATAGCATATGTAATATGCAAAAATGTCAGGAGGGAAAAAACTTATCCTCATTATCTTCAAGCTAAGAATACGACTTATTATAGGTAGTCAATAGTCTTGTGAAAGACAGGTGTTTTTACTAAGGTGTTAGTTTTAGCAAGGAGATTACAAAGTACCTATACTTGACATCCTAGTATTTCTCATTAACATTATTATTACATTACAATTTACATAAGCAAGCAAAGCTGGTAACTCTATCCTATGTGATAATAAATTGGCCAAAAATTTTGCACTATGTTTATTGCGACGATCTTTTAACGATAAGAAACCTTGTTGTTCTATTAACGATATATATTTGGACCCTCGTTGAGGGCAGTGAACAGATATCCCACACAAAGGTATTTTAGGAACCGCTTCTGCTCGCGCTCAATGGTTAATATTTGATAAGTATAAGTAGTATGGATACCAAATCAAATTCGCATATTTAATTTGCTTTGTACTAGAGCGAAATATGAAGTTTTCATGGTTAAAGTACTGCCAAACTTATGAGAGAACCGTATCAAAAATCTTAGAGACTTAAAACCCGAGCTGCATAAGTACAGAAGAGATATGTTCAGAGAAAGTTAGAGCAGAGTCAAAAAACATGCCCCTAACGTTATGCTTCCTTTCCATTGAATCGACACCAATGGCGTAATTAAATGTAACAGGTGCAGAGCATTTTGTGTAAGATACAACTACGCATGTTCTTAATATTCAATGCAATGTTGCACAAAGTGCACAATTACTGAAACATTTGTTTGCAGTCCAATGCAGTCAGCTTGGCTGATAATAGTGCGGTAGATCTTAAGTTCATCTGCATACGCCAAAGAGTCACATCGTAGTCAAAGAAGTAGATCATTATGAAACACATTGAAAAGCAGTGGTCCAAAATTTGAACTCTGTGAGACATCTGATGAAATTTTAAAGTTATCAGCCAGAAATCATTATAGATGACGTACCCATTCATATTACTAAGGTAAGATGAAAACAATTTCAGCAAAGAAGAACAGAACCCCATAGCATCCGGTTTCGATAAAAGTATGCCATGGTCTATGCGATCGAACGCTTCCGAGAAATCCATATAGATCACATCCACTTGTTGACGTTGGTCTAACGCTATAGAAATTGGCAGGGCGATGATCGCCAAGTTCGTCCCTGGCCAGTCGATCTTTCAGAGACAAATCCATGTTGATTGGTTGCCAGTAAGTAAGGCTTACATTTACAATATATTTCTCGATACAAAATCTGTTAGGTAAAATACTTATAGGTCTATAATTAGTGACATCATCTCGACTGCCACTTTTGAACACTAGCACTATATTACATATTATCTTCCACGTGCACGGGAAAGATGACTTTTGTATGATGTATTGTAAAGTAGACTGAAATGGTACGCGAAGACTCCAGCACACTCTCGCACTAGCCTACTAGGTATGTAATCATCACCCGAAGTCATATCAGCTTTAAGGTTTCGCCCGCTAAACAGTACTTCCTCTTCTTTGACATAAGAAATATTAAACGATGGATAGCTAGTAGGTACATGGATAGTTACAATTGCAGCATCGCTGGGATGGTATATACTAGAACAACGGTTTGCAAAGCCGTTATCAATTTCCATTAGTTAACTTACATCCACATTGTTGTATGTCATACAACCAGCAATTCTTGACGATGGTCTTCGACTGTTGACAAATGACCAAAACGTAGTAGGGGAAGGAAAGTAAATGTGAACAACAATATCAAGAGTAGGATGATGTACAGCTTCATTAACAAACGTTAATAGATCACGCGTAACAACGACCTTCAAATCGGCACTTCCAAAGGCTAAATTCAATAATCTCCCGTTATGATTATTAATGGTACTAAACTGACGCAAACCAAGTACCTCCATCATGTGAACAACGATGCTAGAATCTTTTATCATCAGCCGCAGGTATCTACATTAAATGCTGGTACGTTAAAGTCACCAATCAGAACACATTGCTTATTTAAGAGAAAAACACCAAGAGCGTCAATATAATCCTCAAACTCATCTAACTTACCATTTGGCGGAATATATACATTTGTAATAAGTAATGTTTTGAATAGTTTAATTTTCTCAAAAGGGCAATAATGTCCATTTCGACTCATAAAAACAAAATATTAATTTTACAGTTAATACACCCCTAAATAGGACTCTTGTAGTAGCACTGCAAAATGTGTTTAATAAATAACTTATCAATACTAAATGACAGACATGTTTAATCATTATAAATAACTCTCTTGGGTATGTTTTAGAGGCCAATCTTTTAAAAGGATTTAATACTTAATATTTTAGATTGACATCAGCTTGCTTTTCGTAGTTTATTTATTACTAAATATTGTCGTTTGAAGTCGCTGCTTGCTGTAAAGTATATCTGTCACGAGACCATCGTGAGTATTAGCAAAGAGTAACGGTTTTCTAATCCACT
>SMLS01048474.1:0-11054 GCA_004785975.1 Popillia japonica | reverse complement strand
TTTTTTCTTGACCATTTTCGACCTATATCTGCAATTTTTGGAATTCTAAAAGTGTAATACGTAATGTTTTCTAAAAGTCACAAAATATCTCAACATGTGGAAATAAAACACGTTTTTTTGTAACAAGCAATGGTTGTCCGACTGCCATATCCATTCATTCATGTTTGAACCTTTTCCTTTTAGAATTGAATGCAAATGGTACAAATCTACCTATTCCGATTGTATACTCTATAATTTGTTTCTGCCAAAAATAGAAGTTGTTCCAAAATCTGTTGAGTATTACTTGGTGAAGTTTGCCATATTGAAAGCTTGCCCCCGCTATCAAAAATGTCTTTTGGGCGTTTATAAAAAAATGATTTTAGATCAAATTAATGCTGGCGATTTTTAAAATTGAACTTGTCCAAAATCTTTTTATTAGTACTAAGTAAAGTTTTCTTTATTGAAATATTGTTCTCTAACCAAAAATGTTTTTTTAAGCGTACATAGAAAATTCCTTCCGCAGATCTAATTTATGTCTGCCATTTTTTAAACTTTAAAAATTTAGTCGAACTTGACAATATTTGCTTAATTGAAATCTCGTGCCTTAGCCAATCATGCCTTTTTGAGGGTACATAAAAATTGTTTTCTAAGAAAATTTCCTAGCCAGACTTCAATCATGCCTGTCATTGTTAAAACTCTAAGATTTTAATATGGAATGTTTCCTAAAAGTTACAAAATTATCAAACTACCGCGAAAATATTTCTATAAATGCAAATGGTGTAAATCTAACTATTGCATTCATGCCATAGGCTATTAGCTACAGCTACCTATAGCCAATTTCTGTTGGTCTGAATGGAACCCTGCTTAATTTGTTTCAATCAAAAATTGAGCTTTGTCCAAAATCTTTTTATTAGTACTTAAGTAGTAATGTTTGCTTTATGGAAATCTTGTTCTCCAACCAAAAATGTTTTTTAAGCGTACATAGAAAATTTCTTCCGCAGATCCAATTTATGTCTGCCATTTTGGAAATTCTAAACGATTAGTAGCACTTCTTAACCTATGCTTTATTGAAATCTTGTGCCCTAAGCGTTTTGAGGGATCATAAAAAAATGTTTTTAGAAAATTAATTGACCAGTTCGTATGCCTTGAAATTCTAAAACTTTAATAAGTAATGTTTCCTAAAAGTCACAAAATGTTCAAACTACTGTGGAAATGTTTCTAGAACCTATCATCTTGATAATTATACTGAGGAGTTTGCTAGGAGAAATAATTGCAAATGGTGCTAATCTAGCTATTTCATTGATGCCATAAACTATTACCTACAGCTATCTAGATGAATTTATGTTGGCCTGGATGCCACACCTCCTAATTTGTGTCGGCTAAGATCTTCTCATTAGTACTCAGTAAAGTTTGCCTTATTGAAATCTTGTTCCCCAACAAAAAACGTTTTTTGAGCATTCATAGGAAATTTATGTTTAGAAAATTTCTTCCCCAGGTCCAATTCATGCCAGCCATTTTTTAAATTCTAAAGATTTAGTAGCACATGGACATTTTTGCTCTATTGCGATCAGGTGCTCTAATCAATAATGTGTGTTTGAGCATACATAAAAAATTGTTTTTAGAAACTTATTGACCAGATCTCATACATGTTTCCTAAAGGTCACCAAATTATTCAACCACTGAAAATATTTTCGGAACCTGTATTCTTGGTAATCAGCAACTGGTTCTACTCATATTTGAAGATTTTTCTAGAAAACCTGAATGCGAAGAGCGACTTATTTCTCCAAGATCGGATTTCCTGGTTATTAAAACTCCCTAACACAAGTTTTGCGATTTTTTCTACCACAAGTTTCAGCAGTCAGTCGTGGATTTTAGAGACATTGCAGGCGGACGGCCCAGTCGTGGCTGGTGTTAGTTGTTCACCTCGAGGACGGGGCAGGTATAGACGCAAGGCGGGGGGCAATCAGGATCCAGCTCCCTCAAGTGCTGGATCAGAGGGTTCTCCCACCTTGATGTCTTCTCGAGTGTTTTTCTGGCCAGCGCCATAATCGCTCAGGACAGGGAAGTCCATCTCCCGATGGATTTGTGTATTACTAACAGAGCAAGGTGCTGAGACTATTGTGGGAAGACATTCCACCTCTTCACCTGTGTCTTCCTGGCGCTGGACCAGGACAGGGCACCCTAGGTGAGAATTGGTTGGAAAAACGTTCTATAAATTGAGAGTTTGATAGTCAGGCTCAGCTTTTCCAGCACAAAAGCGGAGCCACTCGCCTCCCCCTCCCCGCGCCCGAAGAAACCTAACGGAAATTGCCAAGAAGTGGCAATCGATTGTCAATCGTCAATCCCAAGTATTGAACCTGAAACTCACATGGTATTCTCATTCCTCCTACAGAAATTCATTGGTCATTAAATACACTTCCATACATTAAAACAACATGGCAGTAGTGGCATTCAACGAATAAAACGCTAAATGGTTTATTCCACCTGAATTTTGCTGTGAGCTGCTTGAAGCGACCTCGAAATCATAGTTTATAAGTATAAAGAAGTCTCGAAATGAGAACATTCTTGTGTGACTTGATTCGAGCCAATAGAGGTCTGAAAGCAACACAACTACAAGTTGTAAATATGTAAATGCTGGGATATTACAGAGAATTGACGCAAGAATCTTTAATGCATGCAAGAGAGCATTACATACTGGAGTTCTTAGAGTCTATGACTTTACTCAACCCACCAACTTATCATCTATTCCTATTAGATTGTTTAATTTCTCCAGCACAATATTTTCTTTCTCTGTGATGAAGGTATTTGCAGTGGCTTCAAGCTGCATTGCTTATAGTGTCACCATTACAACAATATTGCATTGTAAATTGTTTCTTGATAACGAATTGCATTTGCCTATTGTATTATCCAGGACCTAAAACCGCTTATATACTCCTAATTGCAATGAATTACGTAATTACTGTATTCTTCATCAATTATTCAATGAAAGTAGAATAGAACTATCAAATTTCACGCTTACACATTTTTATAACAAGCAAAACTACAAACACGAATAGTTTACGTATAGGTACACAAATTTACTAACTGCATGAAAGTTATGCAAACATTAATGTATTAAATGTAAACAAGACAACAATCTTCGATAAATATTTATAACGTTGCCACTAATATTGATATTCCGCTCTGCTTTATGTACTAATAAACTATCGATAATATGCAGGATCTAACCTACCACTATTGATAATTTCGGCCAGATTTTCCCATAACGTCGTCTTTAATACGAATAACACGACAGATTATTAAGCAAACGCCAAGTTCGTGAGACTTTGGCGAAACTATTTCGCAAACATTGACGTGGAATCACGGGTACCAGGCACCGAAAATATCCTAAAGCTGCAACAAGGCGCTTGAAGTCTAACTTAAAATTGCCTTTCACGGTTATTAGATTGTCGTACATATTTACACGGCGTTCATCTATTTATTTTATAAGATGGTCCATAATAAACGTAATTTAATTAAAATTTCTGTCGTTTTATAGAAACATTTCGCTAAAACGAGTAGCACAGATCTTTTGCAATCTTTTGCGTTATAATAGCTGCACATTTTCTTAGAAACTGAGGAAATTGTATAGATTTAGATTGTCTTGAAACTTTACAGCTGTCAAGTGTCCAACTGTCAAGTATCTGCCATCATTTTTCAATACAATTTAAGTCATTTTCTGTTTCTTCCAAGAATAAGAATGCTGTCACCCAGATTGTCTAACGCCTATGGTGAATACATCATGAGACGCATTTTGGAGGGCGGTGAAGGAGGAATTGTAGTCAACGGCATAGTTCTAAACAACCTTAGGTACGCGGACGATACCACCGTAATAGCGAAAATTTGAAGAAGAAATGGCCCGGATGCTGGAAAGAATCACCATCCATAGCAGCAATCTCGGTATAGTAATAAACGTTGGCAAAACCAAACTCATCTTGATTGATAGAAGCAGACGTATAGCAATGTCACAGTCAGCTTTGATCAGTCTGGGATGGGCAGACCAGGACCTAATTAAAAACACCAAAAAGTCCGATCTCTGTTGTTCTCCATGTTCCTATATGGATCTGAATCATTGACCATCAAGAGCGCTGATAGGCGCCATTTAAGATGTGGTGCTGAAGGAACATCCCATGAGTAGTTCGAAAAACGAATCAGTTAATCCTGAGTGAATAAACTCGATATCATAAACCGGTTATCCACCATTTTCCGTGAACTTATCTTGCAGTATATTAGACATATTACACGCGGAGGCGAAGACAAGCTGGAACAAAGTGGAAGGCCGAAGGCCAGAGGACGAACACCATCAAGATGGTTAAAAGAAATAGGTCATAAAGGCCATCCATTACACCATCAATCAAATCACTTTTCGGAGATTTGATTGATGGTCAACAATGGAAGACCAAAATTACCAGCTGCACATAGCCATAATGTTACGATTCTTCAGACATGAAGAGACGACCAAGAAGAAGAAGAAGACTCAAGCTCGATTCCTCGCGTTCTCACTCATTTGTCTTGCACACCTGTACTCCTTCGAAATCCACATTGAGTGCCTTTTGAGGTCATTTATGATGATTTCCTGTAGTCTAGCTTTCAGTATGTTTGCGTAGATCTTGCCAACCATACTGCCTAGAGTTGTTCCTTTATAGTTCTATAGTAGTTACAGTGTTTGCTGACAGCTTGCTTATATAAAAAGATTACTAAAATTGTCAGCAGTTCTGATTTTTCTTGTTCGTGGATTGTTTTGATAATTTCTCTCATGAGTCATGTCGTAATGTCCTGGAGCCTTCCTGAAATTCAATCTTTATATGGTCTCTTCCCATTCTTCACTGGGTATCGGCTCTACCGTCTCTATGTGTGGTGTGCTTGTATTTTCTGCATTGCTCCATACTATTTTTGTTCGTGTTTTCCTCTCCTAATAACGTTTTGAAGTCCTCCATCCACCTTTCCATACGTCTGTTGATAGTTTTTCGTTTATATCCTTTATGCTTCTTACTACGTAATCCGTCAGTTTTCCCATTCCCTTAATAAACTAATAGAATAACTTTTAATTTTAGTTGAAGTCATTTGCCATGCTTCCTTCTTCCTCTTGCTAGCACTTTCCATGTTTTTAATCCGCCATGCCTTATTCTTTCTCTTTTTATTCCATATTCTCGCAATTCCATTAACTTTTTCTCGCAACATCTTGTTAATTTTTTTAAAACTTTTCCTCCTTCCTCTCTGTATTCCTTCTTTGACAGTTTCACATTGCAATTGATGGTCACTACATATTTCTGTCGTCCCAATGACTTTTACACCCTCTACGTCTATCCAAATTTTGCAATAATCAAGAAGTAATATATCATTGATCGCTTCTGTTACCTTGGTTTCTTCCTCTTATATAATTATGATTTATAACAATCTCCTCCTCCTTCCTCAGTCACCTCTCTGTGTCTCCATTTTCTATGTCTACGCTTCCCATAAAATCTTCCATAACTAGGATACTACTATTGTTCTTCATTCCATCAAGTTCCTTTGTAGTCCATCGTAGGAAATTTGCTTCTTCTTGGCGCATCGGTCATCATTAGGTAGTATTCTTCTTTATTTCCGCACCAGCAGCGTCTTTAATTTGCTTTTTTGACTTCTACAATGCTTTTTTCATCCTTTCACCATCTCCTCCTTCATTCTTGTCCACTCCTTCCCACCACCTAATATAATCCTCACTTTTGCATTTCTTTACGCTTTTCATTGGTTCCTCTTACTCCTCTTATAATCGGGCGTGTAGCGCAGTGCCTACCGCGCTCGCTTCATAGCTTGGTGGTATCGAGTTCGAACCCCAGTATGTTCTTTCTGAATTTGGTTGTCTGTAGTTTCTCAAATTTCGCAGCAAATGCGGAAAGATAACATCTTTCAAGTCGGTCCAGAGCCGCAGGCGTAATAATAACTCATGGCCAGTCGATGTCCCCCTCTCCTCCTCCCCCCCTGTAATTGGCGCAAGCTGTTGGGGGATGTTAGGGCATGAATGATTATTATTATATTATCGAAAGTCATATTATCCATCTTCTTTTTCCTGTAATAGTTCAAAGTGGAAAAAATAATTTGAATTCATAGTTTGTAAAATCAGGAAAGGAAATCCAAACTAAATTACAACAGACAAAAATTGAAACATTGTCGATACCACGACAACGACCAATGAATACAATCCAAGTGTCCACTAAACGTGGCGGGACTACAGTACACACCATCGTAAAACTCCCCATAAAATTCCAATCGGCAAATAATAAGCGTAGCTAAGAAGATGTACTGGACGTTGAGGTAAGTACACGATATACCTTTCTCCTATTAGATATACTAGAGGGCCCCCCTTACTACAACAACACGGTGATATAGCGGAGAGTTGGCAAAACGGGGGGAAAAGGCAAACGTAGAAGCGGAGGAATCAATTGCAGACGTATATAGTACGGCGTGCATGGACCCCGAGTACTCACGCAAACACATAAAGCACACGTCCCGCGTCACATGGGAGGAATTAGAGGTCGCAAGGGCCGTAAGAAAGACCGAATTTACGATCGGGTTCGCCGCCGTGTCTGTTTGAGCGCTATGCTAACCGCACACACGGTCCTACCACCCACCCACCATCACCTTCCGGATCCGTGCTCCGCTTCGCCCGGTTCTTCTTCTTCACCTCCACACGGCCTTCCCTCTTCCACGAGAGCTTTGTTTATTACACCGGCCCCCTTGGTCTATTCGCATACACGCTCTTCCTTTGTAAATAGATTACCCCCGCTTGTTCCGACCATGTGTATCTCTCTGCCTATTTTAACTCCCTAATTTTCTTTCGTTTACGCTGGTGAAGCTTTCAGTCATGTTATAATAATGTGTGTGCATTGAGGTAGTGTCTAGTGGATTCTAGGACAATTTTGATGAAATTTATTTCTGAGAAAAGCTTGTTCATATCGGAAAATAGGACAAATGATAAATATTCTGATCGGGATTAGATTAACCTGACCTAATATTATCTGTTTATCAGAAATGTATCTGATGTAATTCTTGGAAATAAGCTACATTTATTTTTCTTCGTGCTATTAATTTTGAAAATTTTTATCGCGAATTTTGCTAACACGCAGTCGACACAATCATACCAAATCTCGATTACACGGTTATACACTTATCAATAATTATCGTAAGATTATACGATAAACTAGTATTGTATGTAATAAAACAAAGTGATATTGCAACATATGTTTACCACCTGTATACACGTTTTGGACTTATGCCAAAAGTATTATTTTAGGATTGTTGCTGAAAACATTCTTCTTCATTTCCCGCATAAAATTCTTCAAGTACCGGTGGTACTTGTATGCGCTGTGTATATAAGAATGTAGGCTGGTGTCGCACAGAAACGAATCTTGAAGCTCAAATGATTTAGACAACAATGGAGTGCTAACTATTGTAACGAACTCCGTTCGCAACAAGAGAAACAATTTTTTAGAAGTTATTTCCGTTTATTTTTACCGAATTGATGTTTATTTTTAAATTGTTTTCTTGAACTAGCATAAATATATGTAAATAGTTTTGATCTCACCTGTATATGTCCAGTTTTTATGTGCTGTGTATATTTTAATCATGTTTTTGCTCGTGATGTCATGCCACAAAAAGGTACTGGCCAGGGTATATAAAGGCCGCGCTCTGATGTTAAATTCCACTTACTTGCCAGCTCTCTTCCCTTCCTGACTGCCAGAGCCGATTTAGTTGGCTGACCGTTGAGTGAGCCGAAATTTTGTTGGCCCCATATAATCCCGAGCATTCTGAAGAGTGGGCCGATCAGTTGGCCTCTTCAGAAGCACCACCGTCCGTTTGCAGAGTGAGGCCAAGATTTCGTTGGCCTCTGCGAAACCACCACCGAACCAAACATAGAGTGGGCCGAGATCGTTCGCCTCTGTGTTTCCCTCCGGTGAGGTGTCAAGCTTGTCGACCCTCACAACACACCGTTGCCCCATATCTGGCTAGCAACATATTTAATATTTAGCAAATAATAAAAGAATAAAATTAAAAATAAGAGAATTTTACAAGAGACATAATTTCATTGTATTTGAATACTCTATCGAATAAAAATTATTTTGTGTTTCTACTACAGCCGCCAAAAAAAAATAGTTAGTTTTCATAATGGTCATGAATGTTTCATTCACTTTCGGTATTGGTATTTTCTTGAAATTTCCTCGAAATATTCGTGCAATAATACTAACTGACCATGCCAAATCTTATTAAAACCGCATAAGCCGTTTTAAATTTATAATAAAACAATGATTTCAAAATTTTAACTTCAAGGCCGCATAGCGCCCAAACTAAGCGACTTTGGACTAAAGTAAGTTTAGTTAAATCGGCTTATTTTGATCTAAGGAATATGTGGTAGGCGTGTGTAAAGACCTTTTACAGACACCTTGTATATTGCACAATCATCTTTATAATAATAATTTTAGATTGGTATTTGCCAAGTAATGCTGCTTCAACTATTTACATATAAAAACGTATCCAATTGAGTACCTACAAACACGATAGTATCTTATCAAATGTGTTTACAGATATGCACTCACTTGAAGAGAACGTTATAAAAATTCGGCTTAATCATACAATTACTTTAAATGAAATTGTCTCATATGGAATGATTGTAAAATTAGACCGTTTCTGTCAAGTATTGCAAGTATATAGTAAGTATAAGTAAGTATAATAATAAAATATGTATTATTTAGATTGCTTTCCACGTATGAAAAACAATGAAGTAAAAAATAGTTCTCAGAGATAATTTTGGGTCCGGTGAGCTTTCTCTCAGGGGTGTTCACGAGTTTTAGCACTGGTGTATCATGAAATAAGAAAAGCAGAAACCTGGAATCCGAACCCAGATCTGGTACGCAGACGGGTCAAAGAGAACGACAGGTTCTGGAGCAGGTATATATGGGGAAATCCTAAATCATGAAAAATACGTGATACTAGGACAATATACCACCTTGCTACCTTGCTGCCACCTAGACTTTGTGTGCAGCTATTACAGAACTGTTCTGTAATTGTTTTAACCTCCAGTAAGTTTAGTCCGACTAAAAAGGTTTCTGGCTTGCATCTTAAGTGTATTTTTTTGCTCCACTAAGTAACATCTCTATAAATATCCGTTTGCTGAATAAGTTAGTTTGCCGGATGGTCTGTCATCAGCACCACTTTCAGATAAATTGCTGAGAGTTCTTCAAGTAAATTACACATCACGTCTTCATTATAACGGTACTCAACGATTCTAAAGGTTCCATTGCATATTGTAATGTTAAATTAATTAAAAACTGCTGTTTTGATCTTAAATTTTAGCTGTCTATTTGGAAGCACTCTTTAGGTCTCTGAGAGCTTAAATCAGTTCTCTTAATTCATGAAATAATTATGGAAAAGGGTAATTATAGCCATCACATATGAAAGAAGTTCATTTTCATTTACTGAAGTATTAGTTTTACACAGTTATAAAATTATAAATTTCAAGCTTAGAACTGAACACCATCAGGATTGCCCAACCATGGGAACACAGCTGGGCAAGCAACACAGGAAACCATGTAACGTGTTTCATCACCTTTAGCAAGCGTACAGGACCTAGCCGTACAGCTGGCATATTGGTATCCTGTATCACTGCTAAATTCGCCAATAGGTTGTGGATTACTCATCCATTCAACAGCTTTTTTATGGGAGACAATATATACGTCATTCAGTCCGTCCAAATGATCCAAGAACAACTGCAATCCTTGCAAGGAGTTTTCAGTGGCCATGAACCAAGCTGAGCTAAGTACCAGATTCATAGGTGCACGGTTGCCCTGGTACAATACATTGAATTCACGTATTAACCAATTAGCGATTTCTTGTGCGGTACCTCTGCAAAGAAAGGAGAAACAGAAGATGTTTGAATGATGGAATACAACAAATTATTTTGATGTTTACTTACTCGACTCTGCAAGCTTGCAAGTTGTTGCATTCAACACCATCACCCATTAAATTAATGATTGGCGTAACCCACATTCCAGCATGTGTATTTTGGGGACAGACGCCGGAGGCACAGATAACTTGGCTTCCGTAGTCCAAAGTGAACGGGAAATAATTGTATCCATTCATAACATTCCATGTGGCATCATATTCTATACCAATTTCGCTCAATGCGTTAAAGAGATTGTCTCCGGCAAGCGCCATGTTGGGTACACGAGCACCGGAAATGTCATCTACTGGAATGCTAGCAAAACGGGATATAATTTTCTTTTGGCCTTCAAATTCCTCTTTCAACTTATCAACAGTGGCCTCTAACCAATATTCAGTCAATGGATCCTTTCTGCAAAAGAATATTTTACTCAGTATACGAATTACGTAATTGCCTCTGTCACAACTGCCAATTCTCAGTTCATTTTAGAATCATGTAGTAACTTGAATGTTTTAACGGAAATCCTCCAAGGAAACACACCACATATGGAACACCAATATGGAATTAAGCTTAAATAGGAATTACAATACTCACGTGATTGAATGTACGGCAATTTCGTGTCCCTCTCTGTACAAAGCATTAACCCTGCCGTAGTCAGTATACTCATGAGGTACAAAGAATGTAGCGCTGACAGCATAAAAGTCAGGGTTCATACGGCCAGAGAAGAGAGGTTCGTAGTAGGTAGTGTATGCCGATTCAGTGATGGCATCGTTGAAGGAACAGATAACCAACTACAAAAAGAAAATTATACCATTTCTGCGAAGACATTTCTTTTTACTTACTTGTGGTGTATCTGGAAATGGAAGGGGTGATTGAGTTGTAGCACAATGACAACCGTTGGCTTCCAAACAGTTTACTTCCTGTTCGCATCCTTGACTCGCAGCTAAGGCTATGAAAGCCAGAAGAACTGTTACACTAAGAAACAATTTCATGTTGTTTTTTTTTCACAAGTTTGAACTGTACGTGTATTTTTGGTATCGTACTCCGAAACTGTTTGAATTCTAGATGATTTTTTTCTATATATACAGGGTGGGGCACCACATTCCCGTCGGTTTATATACGA
>SMLS01048466.1:0-11137 GCA_004785975.1 Popillia japonica | reverse complement strand
CTAAATTACCGACATGTGGCCATTCTTCATTGAAAGTCTGTATATTCACAAAGGTAGGTTGTACAGACTGTAAGAAATTTTCATGTAATTCATAAAATAAATGTGCAGCAAAAGGATCTAGTGCATCTGATATTTCATCATCACTGGTATGAAGATTATCTTCAGCAATGCTATCATCATCAGTATTATCAAAGTCTTCTTGGTCGATATTTTGATCCGTATTATTCTCACCAACATTCTGATTTTCTTCAATATCAGATTCCTCTGTTTCATCACTACTTTCAATGGCTTTATTATCTTTTCTTAAATTAGTAAATGTTGACTGTAATTGAGTTATATAATCTAACTCTTCCTCACTTTCAGAAGATACTGCTTCTTGAGGTTGTTGGAAAGTTTCCTCCTGTTTCGATTTCTTTGATGTAGAGTTTGCTTCTGGTGCTTCTCTTGCTGCTTTTCTTTTTATTTGTTTTGTGTGTTTATCTCTCTTTTTGTTGCCATATAGGCTGTATGTTTTACGAGGCCTTTCAAATTTACTTTGCTTTCTCTTATGCTTTTTATGTGCATTGAAATTCCCTCGTGAGCCCATATTGTGAAAGAACCCTAAAATTTCGAATATTGAAGAAAAAATATATACAGTTAGATGTAAAAATATACACTCACTTCCTAACGTTGTACAAATTCTTTCAATTGAACTACCTATTTGTAATTAATTAAGGTTACGATACATCGAGCTCTACCAAGAGGGTTTGAGGGTTATGTTTTGTTATGTTGTGTGTTGTGGCTGTGGTGGCTATGTTGGAGGTTATGTGTAAATTCAGAGATCTTATGGCTGCGTTCATAACAACTGAGCGCTCCATAGCGATTAAAAAGTTATGAACGTCACTATAATAAGTGAGCGCTCAGTGAGCATTTTAAGTAGAGAAAAAAATGTGGCTACTTTGGGAGCGATCAGGGATCACCAAACCATACATACCATTCCAGTGTCAAAAATGACATTTGTGTAAATCGCAAAAAAAAACAGAGATTTTGCCGTTCAGTTGTGGCACTGAGCGCTCCGTTGCGTAGAAAGACATATATGTTATGAACGCAGCCAATAGGATTCCATCCTGTCAAAAGTTATACAGTAATTCATAGATGTCGCCATAGATCAAAAATTATTCTTGTATATTTGTGGTAGCTATGTATAGATGTCACTGTATACATGAAACTGGTTTTATTTTTGAGTTATTTCAAATAGGTAATGAAGTTAAAAATACTGAACAGTGAAGAGTAAAATTTGAAAGAAATTTTTTGCTTAATATGGCTGGAACCAGAAAATTTATTTAGTTGATTATATTTTAACTATTAAAAAAAAATAGAAAGCAAAAGACAAGAGATTGGTTGTCCTGTTTAATTGTAAGAATTAGTGAGTGTATATTATCGTAAAATTTACATGCACGACGGTAGGATAGAAAAATAAGAAGAAAATATGAGGTAATATGTATATACCGATTTATTTTTAACACTAACATATTACATGATATCACATGTTACTTGCACACATTCAGTGTTGTACGTAATTATTATTGACTTCACGTCGATGTGGGACGAACGAAGTACAAGTACTTTATCTCTTACATCTAGGAACCAAAATCTGTTGAAAATACAAAAACGCTTGTTTCATATTATGTAAATGTCGTTGTGATTCTTTAAATGTAGGTAATAAATAAGTTTTAGTTGAGGAACGAGAGTTTTTGTAGTCCAACAGAAATTAGTTAGCTTCTTTATTTAGAAACGACAGTTTCAAAATTATTGCAATCTTATCAAAATATTTTAAAATTTCTGTGCACATAATATATGTATTCAAATTTATTACTTTTTTAGAATAAAACACAGCTATTTTATATTTGTTTTAAAAAACTGTATCATATTTGATTGCCTTATGTTTTCAACTATTTCATTTTTCAATTTGTAATAAAATTGCAATTTCAACAAAGTAAATTACTTATGCACCACAACAGTATGTTATCTTATGTATAACAGTTTTTAATTGTGCCCTTGTATTGTTTTTATTTGTTACAAACTTTTGTCAAAGAAACATAATTCAAAAATATTTTCTATATTCAATTCAGTTATTTGCTTTTATAGCCTTTTTAATTATCAAGAATACTTCTTTCTGAACGGAATAAAGTAAATGGACGTAAAAAAATGAAGACGAGACTTACTGTGAATCAAGTATTATCATACTTTAGTACATACATCTGATTGTCAAATTGTTTAAGTAAAGTATGGTATTACTTGTTATATATAATTTGCAAGAAATATTCCTGATTGCAAAAGATAAAAGATTGTAATAAAATGTCATGGCAAGAAATATGTATATATTTATATATAATATTTATATAAAAAAATTATCTATCTATGGTGTACACTACCAGATATATTATCATTGAAACCATTTTTTCTAAGAAGTGTAGGACGGTTTTGAACGAGTATCATTTACAATTTTTTTCTTTTAAGTAATTAATCAAAATAATACTGGCTCATGTATACTTCTTAGTAATCAATGGTCAATGACGGACTAGATTCAATCTCCCAGCTGCTTGAGGAAGAATACGTATGTATAAAGCAATAAGATTGAATTGAGAATAGGATAGATTATAAAACGAAAAGAGATATTCCATGTATACTTTTAACATTTTATTTTGAATCTTTCTACTTGCACCGATAGTTTTGAATGTAAATGAAAATTGAGCCAAAGTCTTATTATGTAGTTGTAACAAGAGATCTATGTATATAATTTATGTCTATGAGAGTTACCATCTTCAGCCGTTTTTTTCGTAGCATCAATGTTCGAACTTGAGTTTGAATTTGTCTCAGGGATATATATAAAAAATATTGTTTAGTTGGTCATAATGTGTGAGAAGTGCTCGTTCTTAAAAGTTTAGTTAAAATCGTATACTTTGTGATATCTTTAAAATGGAAATAACTGTTTATAATTCCTGGTTATTTCTGCTCGATTAGTAAAAAATGTTGTATCATTCTTGTATTATATAACGTATTTCAGATTAAGCTTCTGCCATTTTTCAATCATAATTGTGTGTAACAATAATGCAATTAGCAACCTTAATAAAAACGTATGGATTAGTTCAATTGAATTATCTCCTCTTATTGAGGTTTTAGAAAATTGACTTTAAAATAAATATTTAATTAGGTAAGAAATACAGAAGAAATTTAACTTGAATGTCTGCAACAACTTAATTGAAAACAATTTAATTTAGATTGATATAATGCCCTATTATATGTATCAACTTTGGACTGATAAGTACATATTCATTTTTTGACAAATCACATGATAAATTATAACTCTAGCTAGAAAGAATTGAAGTGCTTTTCAAAAGGTGGCAACTCTAATAGTTATATATAAATTTTTTAACTTATGAAATATCATACGATATATTTTGTAGAAAATATAAAACCGGTAACTTTTCAAACTAGAAAGACTGACGAACAAAATATTTTCGCTATCGTAAGAATAATAACAATTAAAGAAATTGAAAAGGCAGACTATAATGGAAGACTAAAACATAGTTTTAGAGAAATCAAGTAAGGCTATCGTCTTGCTCATGTTTGGAAATATATTTTTATATCGAATTTGTTCCTTGCAATACGTTCTTCAGTTATTGAATATTGCACTGTGTATTATTATAATTAATTATAAAACTATTCCTAGATGTAGAATATAAAAGAAATTAGGCAGATGATTCTTTTAAGTTATGATTATTCAGTCGTTGAAAGAACGTATAAAATACAGCCTGGGAGTTTTTTAATGTGTATAACCATATTCCCAACTTTATAAATTCACACGATTTAAAATATATGTAACATATATATGAACTATATACATATATAACCTATTAAGTTCTCTTATATACAATATATACAGCCATTTACAATATTATATACAGAGGAATGCCCAAATGGGTCAAGTAACACCAAATAATATCATTTAACTCACTTTGAGCTTTAGTATGTATATTATTTATTACTTATGGAGATTATGTACGTCACCAGAGAACACTTTTCTATATATGAAACTATGCTTCCTTTTGATCTAATAATTTACTAATTATTAATTAGAAAATCTTTAACACAGCCGAATTTTGTAATATAGCTGATTAGTTTCATAAGTACATTTTGCTAATATACCTCTTTATAGTTTATGCTCTAGATGGTTAGTTATGTAGATTATTATAACATATTAATATTACTTTAACTTGTGTAAATAATGAGTAAATAACTCATTTACAGATCAGTATCAGTAGAACATGTTCGAATTGTGCTGGAGCATTTTACGACTTAGAATCTAACGTAATATTAATTGTTTATAATTTTCACGGCTAACCACATTATATACTTTATATGATATATAATTTTATATATAAAAAAGCTCTGCATTCGTAAAATGCTTAAGACAAACTTATCATATACAATTCATATTCAAAAAGATATTTTTTGTTTATCTGTATCAATCACTGCGGATATGTCGCTTATTATAGATGGTTGATACTATTTTGTTCTTGATTAAGCTGGAATTCGTTTGCATATGTATCGCATAGTATAATTTGCCTTAACAATCTTTGGTAAATATAAATTTTCAGGATATACTAAATGCTAAGACTGCTATAAACACATATTAGTTTTACAATTAAATTAATTTGCCGACACGTAAAATTCATTCAGGATATTTGGTGCCAAAATCTATTTTGTGCAATTTTATATAAATATAATTTTGTATTCATATGATTCAGGCCTTCGTTTCACATGATATGAAAGTCACAATCCTCTATTTTTTACTACCATTAGAACCATACTTCATAAATACTTGTAGCAAATGAAAAATATGTCTTATTAGCAGTTATTTTAAAACTAAAACGGGTTTTGCAATATATTAACTAACAATTACAATTATGCATAGATGTGCATTGTTTATAGTTTTGATCAAGATTTTAGCACCGTGTAAGTATTTTTCTAATAAGAAACTTTTATACTATTTCAAACCAAGAAAATTGTTACCGCAATCTTAATCGAATCTGTTCATTTGAGAAAATTACTTAGGACTTAGTATATCCATAATAGAACTTGCAAAACATCTCTGACGACTCTACCTAATAACCATGTTTAAGAATTGAGCGCTGGAGATCAAAAAATCGTCAACAAATGCGTAAAAATCGCCCTAAACCTATCTAGAGTTTTTCTTTCTGTCCTAGGTAAAAAACGTTATAAAAATAAAAACAGTCAACAATAGCTGCACAATTCCTGTACTGCACAAGTCTTTTCAATTTTCTCTTTAATATTTTTTTGTTTTGTTTTAAGTAATCACAACCTGAGAAACGGCGGGGTTCGCAAAATGCTACGAACCACCTACCAGCACGTGCATAAAACCGTCCCATTCGTTCTCGTTTCGAGATGGCGCCACTATAGGGTCTTTGTTGTATTCCGGATCACTAGTCAGTCCAAGTTCTGCATATAACTCGTTGTTATTCAGGGATTCCAGGTCTGTCTGTGAGGTTAGACTGAGCACCGAACCCCAATTAATAGGTCGTGTTGTTTCGTCGTCACCGATTCCGGAATCCGTATCTGGGGTGTTCGTTTGGGGGAAGGGCGTCGCTCTGCCAGAAGACGACGTCATTTCTCTTAGACTTTGTTCGTAGCTGCTGACTTCAGGCACGGGTGATAATCTACTGGGCGGCGTCATCTCCGGCATAGTGGGATAACAGGGTTCGGGAGGTTCTGACTCCATTTCTCTTTCCAATTTCCTTAAGGTATTGCAGATGAGTACTGATCTCCTTAAAGACGGGTCGGAACATTGTCTGAAACGCGCTAACTTACACATCGATAA
This sequence comes from Popillia japonica, assembly GCA_004785975.1. Classification (NCBI taxonomy): domain Eukaryota; kingdom Metazoa; phylum Arthropoda; class Insecta; order Coleoptera; family Scarabaeidae; genus Popillia; species Popillia japonica. The sequence continues at coordinate 5,256 of SMLS01048466.1, read as the reverse complement.
GTTCAAAACAGCTAAGCGCCTTTGTCTATAGCAGGGCACGTGACACCAACGCGTTCTACCGTCACAACATCGAGTTCGTACCGGCGGCGCAGCTCCAAGTTCTAGATATGACTTACCGTTCTCCTCGCACCTTATGGTTTGCTGAGGAGGTTGGTAATATTGCCAGTAATCATTGGAATAACGGAGGTAGGATTGCTGCTGTTGCGTTTGCTGTTGTTGTTGGTGGTGATGGTGGTGTGGTGATGAATACCGAGCGGGCTCTGGATGACTCGAACATCTATCGTCGTCCGACAGCTCATCTTCGAATTCATCATCGTCATCAAAATCGTCGTTTGAGAGGAGGGTGGCTGCAAGAGATGGCGTTGGCGTTCTCCATGTATCACTCGGTACAGCTACCGCCTGTAGGCGAGCTATGCAATCTTCCGCATCCCATCTGCCGTTCTTTGCGGGGCTAGAATCTCCAGGGGCTGTAGCCGCTTCCAACTTACGTTTACCAGTAGTCGCCTGCAAACCCATCATGGCACAATTCTGAAAATAACAAGATACTATTAGTGTTGTCTAACAACGATATTTTTTTTTATTTTGAATTTGGATGTAGTCAAATGTTGGATAGTAATAGTGATTTTGTGTATACTGTGGTTTCTTATGTCTGTTATATAACATCTTTGAGACAACCAGAATAATATTGGTGATTTGTGGACAATAAAACCATAAATGTATGATTTCCGATTGTTTAGTATTAGAAACCGAACGAATGTGACAAAGTTTGTTTTGTTGTATCATTCATACTATTTAAAATATAATTAGCGCCATGAAGTAACTTTAGTAATCTAATTCTCAATTTTGTTTACATCTGTATTCTTTGCCCAAAAGTAATGGGTTAATGGATTTTTAAGGCAATGTTTTTGGTGCAAGGTAGTTTGATAATTAGAACACCAAAGCTTGATTGACGTCAAATGTGTAGTTTGTTTTCAGCCTGCTGTTTTAAAATATTTTCTGGAAATTGGAGCCTTGTTACGTTAAACATTGTTTTAATATTTGTATTTTTAAATTTTTTAGAGAGCTATAAGAAAACGTTAAAAAAGTATTTCTAAGTATATAAAGTATATAAGTATAGTTAAAATACGGGTAAAAGTTTTCGTTATTATTAAATGTTGATTATAGTGGTTTCTTCTTTAAAACTAGGTTTCTAATGTGTCACGTAGTTAGTTAGCAATTGGTTGGCTTTAGAATAAAAATAATCACGCAATGTTGAGTATCGGTAAGAAAATCATATTGTATGCAAAATTTAATTCTTAATTCAAATTAAATTTTATGCTTCTTCATAATTTATTTACAGTTGATGCTGTAGCTATTAATAATAAGCTGTTTGAAAAAAATCATTTTTGTTTTATTAATTGCAAGACATACATTACATGCATATGTAACATTCAAGTTCCAAACATTTCTTTGCGCATGGATTGTAGATTCCGTTTGACTTCAGCCTCTGGTTGTTTACCAGCGCAACATGTTATATTAGTAAATAAAAAATTCTCCGACGTCATTTGTAACGGTTGTATGGAGTATATTCATTTTATCGTCAGCGCTAAAGTGCAAATAATCTAATAACTTAGCGGAGAAATATTTTAATTATTGAAAATATCGACGGGTTTTTATTTTATTTATAGGCAACCGCTTGAAGTTACTAAGACTGGTCTTATGTAAACACAAAGACGTGTATAATACCTACCTATACTTATATTAAATGAAGACGCGCTGTGTAGTAATGCACGGTGAAGAAAATACTCTTCTCAACTTTATTGCTGCATGCATATATGTACATACCTATAGTAGATGTGCGAGTATGTTATAAAGCTACAGATAATTTCACAAGGTGTGTTGTATATGTGTTGGAATAAGCATGCTAACCTTGGACGGTTTCTCAGGCAGAGTGAGCGGCCTTCGGCGACCGGACATCGCATCGTAGCAGGCCACCAGCAGGAAAACAACTTCGAATAGAAAGCTGCCATTATATAAAGTCATGCGACTAAATCAAGCAAGCTGACTGCGCTCACTCGACTATGCTGCCGTCCATGTCTGCTACGATTATAACGTGCGCATATGATATATTACAAAAATATATCCTTTTTGGCCTTATTTCCCCGCCATACCATATATACCTAATGTTTTTATTACCTCTTGCATCCTAGATATGCATAAGGATACTTTCTATAATAATTGCTTCGGATAAAAGAGAATAATACGTATTTTTAAAAATATTTGCGCCTTGAAAATTGTAGAGAAAAAGCGGTTACGTTTGAGTAAATAGAAAGTCCACTGAAGAACCAACAGCTTCACGTTCTCTTGCATCTACTCTAATGAATATCTTAGCGGCTACCCGTTGGTGTTGTGAAGTAATATTGAATTCAGTATATGCATTTACAGTTTTTAACTATAGATACAGTTTTATATAACGTAATCTACTGAAACCCGAGTGCGATATATTGCGCTCAGACGTGTTTATGCCGCAAGTTGTTTCATAGGCTTTATTGTCCTATGTGTATCTATCAATCTAGACTGGCGGAAACTTCGGCTAATATATACAGAGTTAGTCAAATGGATCGGAACGCCCAAATATTTTTGAAATAAAACATTTTAATTTTAATGAAATTGGCCTTCAACATATTTCGAATTTAGATGTCGCTAGTGTTATTATTGCAAAGTGGATACAACTTATGTTATTGAAATGGTACACCCTATATGCTCTTATATGTATTAGTGAAATGGCTGAGATTTTGTAGGGGCTTTGTGTATGCAATTCCGTATATCTTGCACCACAGAATTTTCTGTAGTCAAATTTTGACTATTTAATCCAGTGTCTATTTGACTAATTACATATCACTTAGTAAGTGATTCCTTGGATTTGTTTATTATTGTACTAATCTGAAAATTGAATGGCATTTCATTGATTATCAGAAAAAAATGTAACCAATTCCTTACTTAACTAGTAAGTGTAATTTTGTTTTACGAATTTACCAAATTGCGTTATACAACAAACTTTTATCCTTACACATAAGACAGTTATCTCTGGGTATCAGCGTATACAATGCCAGAAAAGTATTTATCAAATTATTAAATAAGATAAGCTCAAATATGATAACGTGAACAAAAGGTACAATGGAATAGCTTTCTTTAAAAATTTGTTTGCGGAAAATTTCTCCGCATGATACACGACGATTATTAAGAATATCTACCAATTGTCAAAAGCTTGACGTTTATATTCATTAAATTACTACGATATGTTTACGTAGCACAGTAATCTTTTCATTGAGGCAAACGATGTTATAGATTCGAACACTTTTAAAATAATAATATAGTAGCAATATATCCCTGAACTGTTGCGCGAAATATCAATTCCAAGCTTATTACTTTCGCTGAAAGTTGCAATTACTGTTTTCGCAATAAAACTTTGTTTATTGTCTATTTCTCTGTATATGTTTCGTGTATCTACTATAGACGTAATGAATGAAAATAACGTAACATACGTTAAATAAAGCAAAAAAAGGATTCAACAGACATGTGTATTCTATATGTAAATATTTACGGAAACGCGGAGATTATTGGTATTACTGAAAGATCTATTTCCTTATTTGTTATTTTTTGCCACTAGGTATTATGTGCGGATATAGATTGCATGTGCTCATATTGATGGGATGAAAATATGCGATTTATTTGAAATAATATCCTTAACTTGCGATTAGGAGACATTGTAATGTTGTAATTAAAGTATATATGTACTTATATCTAATTGCTCTATTCATATACATATGTATGTATATTAAAATATGTATAATAATAACTTTGAGTATTCAAATTTACATCTTGCAAAAATAATCAGCTATTCATATGTAAGTGTTTTACGGCTGTATACGAAGCTATGAAACAATATTTAGTTCTTTTTACTTATGTTTAATACTCCTGGGAGTTGCATCCATTAGCTGTGCCCGTGTATCATAATTGCAATTGTATCTCTCTATAAAATAAGTGAAATAAGTCAAGTTCTTCGGGCATCATAGAATACACAGGGTATTTTTTCATAACAATCATGACTCTAAATCTTAGTATGAATTCTTGAACTAAATTAGAACGTTTTTGTATTTATGCAGGCATTTATATGTACTAATAAGTTATTTTAAGTTTACTTATCTGTATCAAATAAAATAAAAATAAACTACGATAATATAACTTCATTGTTTAATTCATTTTTTTTATATTTTTTCGTTTTTCATATATAATCAAACCATTAGCCGATTAGTAAGGAACCATCCCACCAGACTAACAGACGTGATTATCCATAAACATGAGGAGCTTCGTAAGGATAATGAAATTCGTCAGCAGGCAATAATCCACAATATGGCTAGGCGGACTAGGAAAAAATTCAAAGGAATAAAAAATCCCTAGCCCCTATGTATATACCTACATCCCTGACACACCGTAATGTTATTTAAGAGCCGATGAGCAAGGAAGGGACGAGACGAGGTACCTGGCGTTCCATTTAAGAACGACCTCAGTAGATACCTGTGAGGACCATACGGGCAGTTTAGAGAATTTTCAGGTAAAACAGACTCGTTTTATCGTATTCGTCTCGTAGTATTACGGATTTGGATGCCGACTTTAAAATTTTCCGAATATTATGTGTATTGATGAACGATTCTGTATTTTTATAGGTGTTTTACAGATTTATTTAATTTATATTTTGTATTATTTCAAAAACCAAAATAATTAGTTTTTTTGTAAGATATATAGATTAATAATTGCGTTGAATATATCTACATGTATGAACTTGATATTTGTAATAAATCTAAGTTACCGTTACTTGGAAACAAAAAATCCGAAATTATACTTTAGTTAGTTTGGTTTCGTAATGTCTCAATTTTAAAAATATATTTCTTTTTCTCTTTTATAGTTATCTGTGCTGTTGTTATATCTAGAAGCAAGCTAAAAACAAATGTCAAGTTATTGCCAAAAGGATCCGTAAAGGAGTACTTATATTCGATATGGATTTCAGAACCAGATATTAGTTTGTGTGATTTTTTTGAAAGTGGCATAGTTCAGATCCTGCAGATGTCTAGGAATTATCAGATTCTTTAGAGATCTTGAGTTTGAAGTACGAGAATTATACTTAAAATCAAGAAAGTGGAGAACTACAATTTGTACTTTTTCTTTCCCAACTGAAGTAGATACTAACATAACGAGGTGTCAACAGATGGAATAGAA
>SMLS01048461.1:0-13978 GCA_004785975.1 Popillia japonica | reverse complement strand
CTATTTCCAAAGAACGTAACCCCCGCGTAAATTGAGGGTCTACTGTATACTTACCGTTCCATCCATATACATTCTGTCTTGCGTCTCGTATGTCCATCAGCATGGGGAGGAATTTACATCGAACGGTGACACGCACTTATACAACACTAGATCGCGAGACCATCTGCGAGTGCCATATCACAGATTCACCTGCTCTCAAAGAGCAATTAACTACTGGGGAAGCGAAGTTATATAATGACCTTCCCGAAAACTTGGAAAAATTGCCTTTGGATCCTTTCAAAAAGAAGGTTAAGCAAATGCTTCTGGAGCAGGAGGTCTACGAAGTAGAAAAGTTGTTGTGTGATTAACGATTTTGTTTGATTTCTTTTTTTTGTGTGTTTTGTTTGTCGTGATGTAGTACTGGTTGTTTTTTTACCTTTTGTATATATTCTTTTGTATGTATGCATTTTGACTCTCATACCTACGTAGAATTTTAAAAATTTTAATCATCTTACATTGACATTTGTAGTGTATATCTACATAAAATTGAGAAATCGACTATGTTCTGTAATGATTTTATTGCAAATATATTATTATTATTATTTTGAAGAACTAATGAATTGTATTCATTTCGGATAGGTACTGAAAATACCACTATTGTTTACACATATTTAGTAATGCTGTAAGATAGGGCTTACAACATAAACAAGGTTTTAAAGCCCACAACCAATACGTTCTAAATATGACCAATTTTACGTAAGGTCATATTTAGAACTGAATCAAATATAAAGGATACGCCAAGCCAGTCACGGCCGTAACTAATAAATATGTACAAAAAATTCTGTGTAAGTTGAAACACAGGAATCGTCAAATATTAATTGACCGTAAAATTGAAACAAAAACGTTTTATTTTGGAACGTTATTTAACTGTGAAGTTACGTTAAAAACGAACTACTGTTTACGAAAACAAGTTGCGTTGAACTCGAGTGGCCTTGGCTTTCGTATGATTTGTACAGATATGTATGAATGTGTACGTATGAGAAACGCATAGATACGTAATCTCGATAATTAATATCAATAAAAATAACAGTAAATTTTCAGAATCGAATTTGTAAGATAGTAAGACTGCAGAATTTGGAAATCACCTTGTCGGTAACCTACATGCCTTATATGGGCAAATTTAGCGTCGTTTTTCTATCGCTATTGATTAAGCATTATCTTGAACAAACTGAAATATATACGTGCTGTGTTTTCTCGTTATTCATTTATTGGTTTTTTTAGTCGAACATAATTTCTCGTATATCTAATAGAACTTCCTTCAAAATATAAATCTCCCCGGATGTCTTATCGAAATTATCGTTTAATTTTTGTGAAAATAAAACTTAGGGAAATAATTTTTACATAAACGCAAATGGGACTGAATGATTTATTGTTAGTAAATATACGCCTACATTAAGCTATGCTTGTTAACTTGGTCAATGTTGGTCGATCTCCTGGGCCAGAATTAGCAGCAAAGTTCTAACTTCGTTCTGTTTACATATTGAATACTATTAGATCAAGTTTTTTAAATATAGATCTCTATTTCTGTCTGAGAACAAATTTGTTGGCGAAAGAACTATGTACATATATCAGAGTATACAGAGCACTTACTTTTAAAGTTTCTATATGAGTTGCATTGCATTGCATGTGAAGCAATGACATTAAAAAAAATGAATCATAAATTAAACTGTAATACGCAAAATAAATCTTCAGACCTTGTTGATGGTCCATATTCATGCTCTTATAAGGTTAAAATTCAAGACTATCCTTCACTTGTTGTATGCACATTACCAGTGGCTATCACCTTATTTCCTACAACCTTGCCGCGAAATACCATTTCAAAAACAGAGGAACAGCTGATTGCAGGCCACCTGTTCGATGAAATACATACATACATACTTACATGCTACATGTAGAGTGACCGGATTTATCTGCCGTTAACGCTAGCGTTGCTTTAAGGTAGTATTCGACGAAATCTGTATAAAATTAAGTTGATTTATTAATGTTATGATTGAACTTTTAACTATAAATCTTGATTTTTTTTCATTTTGGACATTTCAACTCCTATCGTTCGACCTGTGTGGGATAATTGTTTGTTATCTTTGGATTAATATCAATTTTTAGGAACGAAATCTTCAACAGCTATCTTCAGTTATATTCTGGTTGTAGACGAATATCTTTGCTCTTAGGAAGATATGACACATTTGCTTTTTTATTGACTCATATTTCATAAGATATTTGTTCATTTTTTGCTAGTTAGGTATTTGGAAGGAATCTTTTCTTCAGTATTAAAAGCATCAAATACTAGAATTGTATGTTAGGTCCCCATGTTTGCTACCAAAATGAATGCTTCTAGTACTACTCCCCACTTTTAAGCACCACGTTTAATGTATCCATATTTAAGCTAAACTATTCTTTATTTGAGTCTATATGGATCATATTCTACACGTTTTTCATCTTGTTATGATGTTATTATTGTTTATCTCTGTTTTTTGGTGTAAAGCAACTTTACCACTTTACTTAACACTTTTTAGGGGTTATGTAGATCTGCCTCCTAGATGCCAATTATTTCCACATGTTTTGCAATTACATATTTTGTTTTGTAGATGTTTGTCGAATGTAGATTGTGCACTCGAATTACTGGTGTTGCTTCACTTAACTAAAACGAGCAAAATTGACCCATTTTACAAATTCTATATTTTATTTTTACCTACAGTATGTTTTTAGTATTTCTTTAACATTGTCGTATACAAGAACATTTAAAGCAGATTGTGACTAGTCCAACATGAAGGCTTCAGCATATAAATAAATAGTAGCTCTATAAGGTCTCTATTTACTACTTTATTCAGTGTTAATCTAACAGAATTGTATTGCTCTTTACAACAGGAGATACATAAGCCGTTCAAGTAAAAAGTCCTAGTCCAGTTCAAAATAGCATCCAAGCGTATGTGCTCAGTACACCTCTTGAACCATCTACAGGTAGCAATGAATACCTATGTGCATAGGTTTAGTGTCGCCCATATCAAGTTACAACGTTTTGACTCCAGAAATATCACAATATATTACTGCTAATTTAAGTTTTAAAATTTATGTCGATAACAGAAAAAAGAAAATATCAACCAAGCAAAAAAGTGGCCACCCGTTTGAAAATAAATCAGGAAAGAAGATTATTAATAAAAAGATCGCCACAACCTCGTTTGTTGGACCGAAACCGTTATGCAGAAGAGGGATGAGCACTTACAAGAATTCAAAGCATCCCTTTGCGAGAATCTGTCTCGTTTGCAACACTCCAAGATATTCCTTGAAAACTTCAATAAGTAAAGAGCTAACACCACGCTAGAACTAAATAGAAACGAACTACGTGTTCTTGCAGGCTTTCTCACAGAGTACTACATCTTGATGAACACACGACGAAGATTGGTTTGAAATACAATACCGATTGCAGGTTTTGCGGAGCAGAAGATGGAAATCCCAAACACGTGATATCCAACTACACAGTTATCGCAGCAATTGGTGCCAGCCAGGCGTTTTAGACGAGGGAGAAATACCCTCCTTGAAACTATCAGAGCTATTACAGTTTACTAAAGTCCTTAGACTGAATGGAGAGTTATAGCTGCACACAAATCCTAACTATCCATAGCTCATATCGGTAGCATTGCAATATCGTCATTAAACTTAAATTCTAAAGTCATGTAGTTGTAAAATATGATTGGAAAGAGCTACAGAGAAGGATATTTAAATTTTCCATACCTTCTAAAATCTTCAATCGCATATTATTTAAAATGAATATGTGCTTAATGCAATTGGGACACAGAAAAGAACCTACACTCGTAACACCCAGAGCATTGGAATACTGAACTGGCACACTTTCTGATGAAAGGATACAGTTTAATAATGACCATACTAAAGCAATAGGTACTTAACCAAATACATCAGTGGCACCAGCTGAAAGGTTTACTCAGTTCCTGATACCGATGAAATCAGGAACAGAATATTAATCCCGCAGCAGAGGACAGATTTTTACTTAATAGTATTTAGGGTTTAATGCGCCAAAGACAATTTGCTAGATGCACAAATGCAATTTTAACTTCATCAACGTATAGAACAAGCAGGCCAACATTTAAAAGGAAAATAGAAATGGCTACGAAAGGTCCCGACAAGAAAGCATGGAGACATTTTTTCCAAGTCGAATATGTTTGGGACTCTTTCAGCGGACATTTTGTTAGACAAATTAGTCTAATGCTTCAAGAATTATAAACTTTATCCCAATGAAAAATTTTATTCAGAAGATTGTAAATAATAGCTAAAGGGAGCAAGATTTTAATTAGAACATTTAATTTTACTTGCAACTTTTTGATAGGTAACGCTTTACTTTCTGTCTAGTTCAAAATCATACAAGGGTATACTTTATTGTTCCCATAATAATTTAATTTATTGTGCCTTGTTTTATTTTCGTAAAGAAGAAAAAGGAACACTGGAAATGAAAGTAAAATATTACCATAGCTTTTGTTCTCTAATTCTGAGCGTACAATAAAAATTGTTGCAATTAGCTCTTTTCTAAGTAATTGTCTTTAATTGTTATAAACTTGTTCAAAAATTATACTTGCATTATCTACTATAGACTATCAAATAATACTTAAAATCCAGAATGTCTTAATTTCACACTAGAAATAAACCAACATAAAATACACACCGATTTAATTCAATTAATTCACAATTAGAATGTGCGAATTTTTTTATCTTACAATTAAACATTTATTTGAATCATAAAGTATAACTAGACGAACTCTCTTTAATAGTTACCGGAAATCGCACCAACCGACAAACATAAACAGATATCTTCTCTCAGATAACAACTAACGAATTTTTAAGAGGATACTTCCACCGATAAAGCGCTAATAACTCCTAAGATCAAACTAACAAATTCGTATCAAATTAGATAATTTACAACGAGAACGTATTTAAAATAGAACCTCACATTTAAGAATTTATAAGTACATACGAAAAAACTTAATGTAATGTTTTGCGGTTTTCTCAGTTTTGATTTTATCGCTTTAAAAGGAAATGTATCGAAATTATTACGATAGGATAGTTCAAGTACGTGAGCAATTCAACGATACAGAGAAACACACGGTGCATGAAGAATTACACATAATATTTTATCAGCGAAGCTACGTTATTGGAATTACTAAATATAGTAATGAATGTCTTGACGTTCGACCTAAATTAAAAGACATACCATAATCAGTTAATCTTAATTTGCGTTCTATGTCAACGTATTTGGTATAAAGCTGTACCTTTTGGTATCTGTATTTACCTTTAGTTTCGTGTAAAGAGGAATCATTCTTCAAATACGGATGTGATAATTTTGATCAACGATATATTTTCCGAACCGTTTAAATATTTATGATTTCCTACTGATGTATTTCGTGAACTGATTTTATTGTGTTATGTTTTCTTGTAATAAGAAAATATCATTTGGGCAAATAAGATTTACTGTTGGATATGTTATTTTATACCTTATATGGAGATTTCGTCAACTTTTAATGGATTTTAGTGAGATTATTTTGACGTGTTGTATTTAGTTAATCGTTCAAATATTTTGCCCAAAAGCCAATTCTTGATTACGTCATTATTATTTAAAGAAAAGTATACCTAATAATGCATCACCTACACGAAAATTTGTACGAAAAATTTGTATCAAGAATTCAAAAATTGATATGTGTATAATTATGCAGTACAGCCATCATATCACGTATGCTATCAGAAATATGGTATTTGATATTTTGACGGATCAGTGCATCCTCAGCTACTGAATTTAGAACAACCACATAAAGTGTTTAATGTTAATAGTCCACGTAACTCAGCATACCTTTAAGCACGTCTGGAAGTTCAGATTTTAGAGTACACTACACACTATTTGTCACGCTATTACTTTAGTATTATGATTCTCCGTTAATGGAATTCTTGTTTGCTTCCATCCAATCCTATAGCTCTACTCACAAGCTGATCTGCCATCAACTTTAACTTGTTTGTTCTTTCTAAGCAGACTTCTACCCTAACTATTTTCAAAGCGTCCGAGTTCATGTGGCTAGTTGATTAAGTCATGTTTTAAGACATCTCCTGGAATAAACGAGAGAAAAAAGAAGGAAACATATCCAATACACTGACATCAAATAAGTAAAGAAGTAGAACAGTTTGGGTAAAATAATGCTGAAAACGCGAATGTATATAATAGCCAATAGTTACACCATACATTAGAATAGCAGAAGAATGAGAAACAACTATAATGTCAGAACAGCCTTAGATACACTCAGCATCATCAGATCTATCGTCATAAAAACAAAATATCATGATTAAATCCATCAATCGGTAAAGTGTGTATACAATATGTACCTATTTTGTTAAGCTCGTAGATAGACGACGCCACCAGATTCCTAAATATAATCCTTCAAAAATATCAAATTGTCAAGCTTGTCAAAGATTTACTGTCATATCTGGTAGCACTTACACCAGTTCATTGCTTCAAGGTTTCTTTGGTTTGATAATTTATCCTGAATAGACTCACACCGAAGCCATGTTTGCAAATTGTTCAGATTTATTTTAAAAAGCATGATTCAACTCATTGGGCTTTACGTGCGTCTTATGGTGCTCATAATAATTGTGTAAAAAAGACAGCCTTTATAGTATCGTTGTAATCTTTCTTCTTTTATCTAAACTTTTGTGCGCCAACACGTTATTTACATGGTTAGCTCTTCTTTAACACATTGAAGTGGATGAGTTATTCGTTTTAAAATGTTTGCATTATAAAAGCACTTCAACTTTGATGTCAGTGTAGAGATGGGTATATTTATGTTTAATTTTGTTGTTTTACTGGAGCCTTAGGCCCCAACTCATCAAGCTTCACCATTCAAAGCTTTCTAATACTAAGCTTCCATGATAATTATAGTTCATGTAATCAAAATTTCCAGATTGAACTAGTGTAGTGTTATCAATATTAGTGTAAAACATCCATTTCTCTGAACGGTACATACATTATAAGTAAATAAAGGACAATATTTGTTTTTACCATATATAAACATTTATAATTTAAATTTCTAAAACAACTGATTATCTATTATATCGTCGTAAACATGAGACAAATTATTCAAGCAGCTACATATATCGAAAACTATAATTAAGAAAGGAGTAATTTCAATTGTATAGAAATAATCAATTCCTTAACATAAATGTAGCTCTTGGTCAAAGTCTATGTAACACCAAATTATTCGAATTGTAACAATAGAACAATCACACGGTTTTGACCGATTACAGGAAATGCTTACACACACGTATGTATATACAAATCTGTTATGAGAAAGAATGCAATAACAGACAAAATCAAGATTAAAATCAGAATTTCGTAGATAATCGAGTAAAATCTTTCTAAAAATATATAATTCTATACAATTGATATTTAGTTAAATTCTATCCTCTTAGACGAGATAATATGAAATAGGTTTAGCTTCAATCATCGAGAGTATAAATATCGAAGTAAGAGCAATGAAACGAATTTAAGCATTTAATGTTTTCAGATGATTTGGCTACACAGGTGGTATTAGAGTGATGATACACTGCGACCTATTGTGTCCAGGCTACACAGTTACGAGAATTGGCAAATAAACAATACAAAACCATAACCCTACACAAAAATGGATTGAAATTAAAGGACTTATCATCTTGCTTATAATCTTTTTTTGCTAAGACTGGATGATGGTGTTTATAAGTTTTTCTTATAAACGGTAATAATGACAGATGATTTATTTTATTGCGATAATTTTTGAGTGTCATTCATCATTATTAGAGCATTAGAGTCTCAACTCTAGCAGGTTTGTTCAGATTTAATCCGACCAGCTAACTGAAAAGATAGTAAGGATTCAAAGTAACACAATTAAAGATCTGACAAGATATCATTTTAATTTCTTATGTATCAAAAAACCAGTGCACAGGCCTCTACTGAACCAAAACTGTCTGTGCCGTAGTACCTTTCAATAAGATCTTTTCCTTATTCATCAATAAGATACTACTTCTACAAAAGAATAGAATTGACAATAATGAGAAAGTTCTTCTTAGCTTGTTCCCATTTGTAATTGTAATGAGGTTCATTAGAGAGCACTGAATAGGCTGAATTTAAGGCCAAGTTCATTGACCTTAAATTCGTCTGCGGTACAATCAATAAAGATAAGTGCAGGACAAGTCTATAAATCTATATGAATAGAGAAGTGTTGTGAAGTCTAAATTTATTATTACACCTCAACCAAGTTCTGCCGATCAGGAACACACCGCTAAGAAATGTTATATAAAAAAATGATTCATGAGGTCTTGATTGAACTGTAACTATTTCTGCAACCACAACTCATACATTGCGACAGATTTACTTAATGATATAGATTTTCACAGTGAAAATTTATTCTAGAGAAGCTTGCTTCTTTTATCAAATTGTTGAATAAAATCATATTATTCCTTATTTCAATGTTAAATCTGTTGCATTCAATTTTTAATGACGGAGGAATAATTTTGCATCTGATTAATTGTTGATTGTATATTTAGATATGCAAATCTTTGACACATTGAATTCAATATACCTATCATTTAAAAATCTATTAAAATTTTTACTTGAATGACTTCTGATAATAAAACAAACCAGTAATCTTTGTTAGTGCACCTAACATGTGTTTTTACTGATATATTTCTATCATTAGTAGGTACATGAGTTTATGTTCAAAAATAATTCACTGGCGGCGCCTTACCGTGGAACAGCACACAATTTTTCGCAAATTTAGGTAGTTCGTCATTTGAGCAATACAGCAAACAAAATGGTTCTAAAAAATCATATACAATCCCTGTTGAAGCATTACTAGCATCCAAAATTACTTGATAAAATCAAGTATAAATTTACTTTTAAAATTCTATACATGTACCGAACCCAACACAGAGGCTGGCTTATAAATTTTTAAAAGATGACGAAATGTATCTACAAGTAAGTATTAGAGTTGTTTGTCTGCTAAGTTAATGTAGGTACATAATCGATTGGATAAAAGTGCTAATTGCGCAACAACTTAGATTGATTTTTTTTCGGTTTATGTTTTAAGCAAAAAATTGTTTTTACCATTGTAACTTGCGTAAAACTTTTCGAGTAAAAACTACGAAAAAGCTTAACTTGGATGGAAATTAAAGAACATCCTGTATATTATTTTTTTGCGTCACTCTGATTATCTCCTGGTAATACTTGTCTTAATTCGACAAAATAATGTAAATATGTCAGCGATACGTTTATTAGATTTCTACTGTCGAAAAAAATAACGTAAATCCTTACATCACAACGACAAATTGTGATATAAAGTGACGATATAGAAATCATGGCGCCCAATTAATTATAGACTAATCGCTTGATAAGCATGTACAAAATTCCAATGACAATACGTATTATCAAACCTAAACATACAGTTTTCAAGTATTATTGTTTCGTACAAATTATACATAAAGCATATTAATGCTGCCGTAGAGTATTGTGTCTTCTCAGAATACCAAAAGACACAAATATACGAGAATTCCATTTTAGAATATATGTACATAATTGATAAGTTAGTCAGTCATCGGATTAAAGTTTAGTTACAGCTTATGTCCTTAAACATTATTATTGTCTTAGTGTAAAATAAAAACACTATACATACTTACATACGATGAATCATTATATCCATTGCATATTCGTTAGAATTCGTAAGATGAATCAGCTGTTTGACGATGAATATATTTGTTAGTATTTACAAATATATATCTCGTGTTTTTTGTATAAAAAAGTTCAATGTATCTATCTAGATTATCGGCGAAATTACGCAAAACTAAGCCGAGATAAGAATTTTATTTATATGCTAGATAATTCTGTGGTATACATACAGACTACCTACTTCAAATCCAGGCGTACAGAATTTTGTGCTTGATTTTTATTGAATGGAAAATGTGTTTCTTCGCCAA
Organism: Popillia japonica; assembly: GCA_004785975.1. Lineage (NCBI taxonomy): Eukaryota > Metazoa > Arthropoda > Insecta > Coleoptera > Scarabaeidae > Popillia > Popillia japonica. The sequence continues at coordinate 3,946 of SMLS01048461.1, read as the reverse complement.
ATAGTTATTAGTAGTTCATATTAAATTTATGGTTGATTTTGCAAAACGAATTCCACTAATATGACATGCTGCACTTTTTGTTTTCTGTGCCTCAACAAACTTTGGGATAGTTTAGAAATATTGTATCATATCATTTCTTAAACAGAGATATATGTATTTAGTTGTCATTTATAATCCGTAGACCAGTTTATTTGACTCAAATTAGGGTAGTTTTAGCCTTACAATAAGAAAATGTCGTGTTTTCATATCGTTAAGCCTTAAAAAATCAAACTAATAGTTATTATTATTAATTCCAGTAATTTGACATACATGTATTGCCCTAATTCTTTTTCGTGGAACATTTTCTTAGCACAAATTTCTTAATACTAGTAATATCTTTACTAAAATATAGGCATTGTTTCGCTTATAATTCTATGCTGATCTGTTACTTCATTTTTATTGCTTTCCACTTCAATTTTCTGAACACTGCAACCCGGCGATGGTAAAACTTTCTTCATCTTTATTCGTTCTTTGTCGCTATATGGAAATTTCAGCTACCCGTCTGGTTCTTCTTTGTTTAGGTGGTCGTTTTTCTTACATTCATATATGACAGATACGAAGCTAAATTATCACAGATCAATAATCTCTTAGTTATTTGACAATTAATCGACATGACTGGGATGGCTCAACAAATTCTTTTTATCAAAGTTGCACATATTAATACCAACTGAAAAGTGCTCCTTTTCTTGAAAATATTCAGAACGTAGCTATCATGTCGACCGAAATGACTTTTCAGTAATAATTTGGCATCTATGTTGACCTAGTATAGAGATTAAAGAGCTTCGAGCTTAAGACTGCCCCCTACGATTGGAAAACAAGGCATGTAAGCCCAGCGATAATTTGATATGTAATGGAGTCAGTAGGAATCTCTATTTTAAGCGCTGCAAATTGACAACTGCAACTAGATCCGTTGTATGAACAATTCACAAGACAATTGATAGGTTCTTTACATCTAAGATTAGCTTAATCTGTACGCAGAAAGGATTGGCCTCTTCCTGCTTATATGAATGAGATAAACATATCCATAGCATAAAATAGCTTCTGTTCTGCTTAAGGCTGAACACAAGGTGCTTTAGCTTTCTTATCATCAATTTTCCGGATCTGCGACAGACCTGACGGAGCTCTGTATAATCAGCGAGTTCTTTGATGGAGAATCTTCTTTGAAAAATCTTGGAGGGCATAGAGTATCTTTATTTGCGATTTACCATCGATGGCACAAATGTGACAATTTGTCTGAGCGTAGGATTTCGTGTCCTGGAGAATCTAATCGGTAATTATTTATCGCTCATATAGAGATAATCGAGCTTGGGACTTAGAAGTCAACTATGCGGAATCCTGGCATAGATACGATACGATTGGAGAGTGCTTCATTCACCTTAATAGAAAATGTTCTGTCAACCCATCAACCTATGTGTTGTCGCTAGTTGAGCTGATCTGAACACCCGTATTTCGGTCAGAACAAGAAAAAGTATACAGGATTAAAAAAACTTCTAAAATGATATATGTATGAAGACTAGACGAGATGAAGGAAGCTTTTACGTTAGACTTAATATACATACATATGTATGTATGTATATTTTCCATACGACATAGCTAAATAACGCGATACTAGAATTTGTCAAACCCTTTAAACTTCAATATGTATGTTTCCTCATTCCACATCTATTGTGTGGTAAAATTATCAACAGCATTCCGAGATATCAGTTTCCTTTAACCAATAATCTATTCATTTGACCGCCTGGTTTTTAAATATCTAACTAACTACTTGTTGTATCCAATGTATTGAATTAATTTATCAATACAACTCGGAATTTTATTTATTTTTATACTTCTAATTGTAAATTAGAATTAAATGAAAACGTAATAAACGATACTATCTAATAAGTATATGACATATATGTACTTAAGTTTCATGCGAATTTCTAAAGTTTATCTTCACATTATACCTACTTGTTTGTATATTTCATATGTATATCAGGTAATCTCATTTTAGTTTTTGCGGTTTTACTGGAAATTCCGCTTTTATCTAAGCGATTTGCAGTTACATTACAGATTAACGTTTTTCGTAATTATCGCTTTAAATTATAAATACTTAAGTATTTTTTTATAGAGATTTATCTAGTAATTCACATACTCTTCAGTAAATTGTGTATGATGGATGTTGCTATTGGACCATATTTTAAGCTTATTCGGAGTATGTCTGTTGAATGTATACATAAGCTACCTATTTAATACCTTTCTTGTCCGCTTAAATAAGTATATTTCATAATTTAAACAAGACAGGTAGAGTCAGACGCCAGGTAAGGGAAGATCGTGACTGGCAAGTTTTAAAATGCACAAAAGGCCTAAGGAACACCGGAGACCCAGACGCATGTCTTGGTTATATTTAATGTTTTCTCGTTGAATATACATATAGAATGCGTTTGTTAAGGTTTATGTGCTACTTGTTATGTATATCTACTACAACACTAATGGAATGAATAAATATTAAATTAAGTAGTAGTAAGTCTTAAATGTTGTGTGGCAAAAATATCCAACAGATGACTAACACTTATATGGAAGACAATACTGAAGATCATAAAATATGTAATGAAGTAAAATTCAGGTATAGAATTATTGATAAAACATTCCATAAATGAAACCTAGTCAGGTCGTATAGTTTTAATGTACTATTGTTAAATAAAGAACAAATATGAAGATATACCATTTTTTCTAATTGCGCATAATTTTATGTCTACCTACATACATTTACTGACAATCAGAGAAAGCTAGACAGACAGGTCATTCTTGGAATTTACAACAATGTCATCAGAATTTCTGGTTCATTTATGTGGTGTTTAATGGTAGAATTTTAAGACTGGATATAATAGAGCCAACGTCAAACGACTTAATAATTATCAATAGACAGAAATTGCAAAGCAATCTAATAAATCTAACAATAAATAGGAAGCAAATAGCAATAAATTGAATAAGTAATTTATTAAATTATATATTGCCCATTCGGATCCAATACCTTTTGCCATCTTTCTTGCAGCAGCACTATTCCATGCTCATAAAATTTTTGTTGTTAACCTCCTCATATGAAGTAAAGGTTTTACTATCTACAAAGTTTTGTAAAGACCGGTAAAAATAATACTAAGAAGGTGCCAGATCTGGAGAATATGGTGGTTGTGGTAGAATATCTCATTCAAGCTGTAAAACCTTTGGGCGAGTTACCAAACTTGTATGCTGTTCTGCATTATCTTTTCTGTTGATCATTTCTGGCCTCTTCTGTTCAGTTTATGCAGCTGATAACAGTACACTTAAGCAGTAGTAGTTTTGTTGCTTGTTTTGAGAAGTAAATCACAGACATTAACAGGACGACAAAAATTTCTTTTCGTGACAACATGAGGAACACATATGTCGAGCTATGAGGTTAAACCTAGGGCTTTCAAGTGGTCATGATCCACGCCAATCTAATAAGTTTATTTGCCGGTTTGCAGTAATTAATGCTTTTGTTATGTCTTTATCAAACTGGTTTTTCAGAACGTGGTGCATCTTCAAGACCAAAATTGCCGAATTGGAATTTTGTAAACCTCAGCATGCAACAAAAAGTGCAATATGCCGAAAATGCTGCTATTTACTTCCATATTTGAAAAGGGACCAGCCAAAAACTACTGCTCAGAATTAATCGGGCTTTTTCACACGCAAGCCTGGGTATATCAGCTTTGAAAAGATGTAATAATTATGCGGCTTAAGCGTGGAGTTGGTAGTGAGAACATAAAATTAACTTCTTTGCCGGTAAAAAACGAAACTATTTTTCGAACAACCTAACACTATCAACTTTTCGGTTGGGCCAAACAAATTGTTGTCCCATAAAAGTTAGACGATGGCTGGTAGACAGGACTGGTTAATCTACAATGCGTAC